>MU227273.1:1261628-1281100 GCA_018584345.1 Thuja plicata
GAGTGAAAACTTGGTAGCATGTTACTGGTGGTTTTTCCCATATTGGGTTTCCATGTTAAATACTTGTGTCAACTTGTATGAATGCTTATGGTTTGTTTTACTATTATGTTTCTACAAGCTAATTTCATTAGACAATAAACCACATGATTAAAGTTGTTGACTTATGCTATTGCTGCCGAGTAGATCTGAAATACTGAAAGGTTTTTGCTACATCTAGACGTGAGGATAACCAATTCACCCCTCCCCTCTCAGTTATTCTAAATTCATTCTAACAATTAGGTTTTAATAGGTCTAATTGTGTCAAATTAGGTCTAAGTGGGTCTAATGGGGGTCTTAAGGTGTCATATAACCTATCATAGGTCCTGTTAGGTATAATTGGGTCTAATAGTGTCTAATTAGGTCATAAAGGGTCTAATTGTGTCTAATTGTGTCTAATTAGGTCTTAAAGGGTCCTAATACCTTCTAATTGGATCTAATTAGGTCCTAAAGGGTCTAATTATGTCCTAAAGGGTCTAATTGGATCTAATTAGGTTCTAATACCTTCTAATTGGATCTAATTAGGTCCTAAAGGGTCTAATTGGATCTAATTAGGTAGGACTAATGGCTCCAATTGGATCTAATTAGGTCTTAAAGGGTCTAATTAGGTTCTAAAGGGTCTAATTGGATCTAATTAGGTCCTAATACCTTCTAATTGGATATAATTAGGTCCTAATACCTTCTAATTAGGTCCTAATGTGTCTAATTGGATCTAATTAGGTTCTAAAGGGTCTAATTATATCTAATTAGGTCCTAATACCTTTTAATTGGATCTAATTAGGTCCTAAAGGGTCTAATTAGGTCATAAAGGGTCTAATTAGGTCCTAAAGGATCTAATTAGGTCCTTATTGGGTCTAATTAGGTTCTAATTGGATCTAATTAGGTTATAAAGAGTCTAATTGGATCTAATTAGGTCCTAAAGGGTCTAATTAGATCTAATTATGTCCTAATGGGTCTAATTGGATATAATTAGGTCCTAAAGGGTCTAATTGGCTCTAATTGGGTCTAATTGTGTCTAATTAGGTCCTAAAGGGTCTAATTGGATCTAATTAGGTCATAATACCTTCTAATTGGATATAATTAGGTCCTAAAGGGTCTAATTGGATCTAATTAGGTCTTAATACCTTCTAATTGGATCTAATTACGTCCTAACAAGTCTAATTGGATCTAATTAGGTCCTAATACCTTCTAATATGATCTAATTAGGTCCCAAAGGGTCTAATTGTGTCTAATTAGGTCCTAAAGGGTCTAATTAGGTCATAAAGGGTCTAATTAGATCCTAAAGGATCTAATTAAGTCCTAATTTGATCTAATTAAGTCCTAATTTGATCTAATTAGGTCCTAAAGAGTCTAATTAGACCTAATTAGGTCCTAGAGAGTCTAATTGGAGCTAATTAGGTCCTAAAGGGTCTAATTGGATCTAAGTAGGTCCTAATGGGTCTAATTGGATCTAATTAGGTCCTAAAGGGTCTAATTGGATCTAATTAGGTCCTAATACGTTCTAATTGGATCTAATTAGGTCCAAAGGGGTCTAATTGTGTCTAATTAGGTCCTAAATGGTCTAATTAGGTACTAATTGGATCTAATTAGGTCCTAAAGAGTCTAATTGGATCTAATTAGGTCCTAAAGGTTCTAATTGGATCTAATTAGGTCCTAATCAGTCTAATTGGATCTAATTAGGTCCTAAAGGGTCTAATTAGGTCCTAAAGGGTCTAATTGGATCTAATTAGGTCCTAATACCTTCTAATTGGATCTAATAAGGTCCTAAAGGGTCTACTTAGGTCATAAAGGGTCTAATTAGGTCCTAAAGGATCTAATTAGGTCCTAAAGTGGTGTAGGGACACCCCCCCCTTCAAATTTCACATTATTTAAAGTTATGGGTCATTTGCTAAGTTATGCAATCATATCTAGAGAGGATAAAATTATTAATTTTCTTTGTAATTATTCAAAAAAGTCATTATATGACATTTTGTAACCTAAAAGCTGAATGGGAATATGAACGGTCTTGGGTAGGTGGATGGTTTCGTAACTGTCCAAGAATCTCTATATTTGGAGAGAATTGTAATCGCAAGAGAGGGAGTGGATAGAGAATAGTTTAGGGGAGATAGTGAAATAGACTGTGGAAAGAATCAGGCTCTCTGGATGGAAGCTAGAGAGCCATCGATATTATGTATTCATTTTCTTTTAATGAAATGTTTTTTCTTTATGGAATCATTCAATGGCCTTTCAGATTTCTTGAATCATTTCTTTATATTTTAGAAAGACTTGTCTCGTGGTCTTCTTATGGATTGGCTCCTATATGTTTCTATGTTTTTTATTTTAGAATATCACAGTGTAATCGACCATTCTGATGTAGAGGAAATCAATCCTTCATATATCCTTTATTATCTTTCTTAAATCTGAAAAAGAAGACATCTAAAATCTCTGCATACTGCATATTGCAATATCTTTCTTCATTCTAAACAAATGTTCAGAGATGCCAATAACCAATTAATATCAACTTAACACTATGCTAGATGATTACTCACTGAATCATCTGATGTGGAGAGATGGATCAACTTTTGCAAATCTGCACCTACAACTCCATTTGATGGATTTTAGACAAACCCAAACATAGTCACTTATAACTTAAAAAAAAAACACATTTTAAAGATCACTGCGTTGAAGATCTTTGAAACTAGCATATTTATAACATATCAAAAACATGTTGAAATCCAATGGTTGGTTTGGAATTTATGCCTCCCATACTGGGACCAATTTTCTTCTATTAAAACAGACTTGAAAGTTTAAGACTGCCTTCCCTCAAAACTAAATAATTCCCTCCATATTTAAAAACAACTGATGAGACAAATTAGATCTCTCCTGGTAGCTTGGGCCATAACCAACAAAATATTCATAAACAGTTATTTGAAAACCATTTCCAATACACTCGGGAATGATCACCAAGATATTAAAATCACTTCACTATCATATAAAACTATTTTATAAATAATACACTCAAACATTTATAATCGGGTTTTAATTCAGCTCTTTGCTAAATACACTGACTAGTAACGTCCCAAATCGGGAATTTTATGAAACTGAAACACATAAACAATTTAATCATTTAATCTTCCTTCGAAGATAACACAAAACCCGCACCATAGCACTATTGTATTCTGTCATAAAATGAAATCAAAACCACATAGCAATAAAATGATAATGAAAACTATTCTGCATCAACTTGGCCGATTATAATGTGATATTCTAAAATTGAAAACATAGAAACATATAGGAGCCAATTCATAAGAAAACCACGAGACCAATCTTTCTAAGATATAAAGGAAATGATTTAAGAAATCTGAAAGACCATTGAACGATTCCATAAAGCAAAAACATTTCATTAAAAGCAAATGAATACATAATATCGATGGCTCTCTGGCTTCCAACCAGAAAGCCTGATTCTTTCCCTAGTTTATTTTACTATCTCCCCTAAACTATTCTCTATCGACTCCCTCTCTTGTGATTACAATTCTCTCCAAATATAGAGATTCTTCTATAGTTATGAAACCGTCCACCTACCCAAGACTCTTCGTATTCCCATTCAACTTTTCGGTTACAAAATGTCATATAATGTATTTTTCAAATTATTACAAACCAAATTAGTAATTTTATCCTATCTAGACATGATCACATAACTTAGCAAATGACCCATAACTTTAAATAATGTGAAATTTGAAGGGGGAGGTGGTGCCCCTGCACCATAAAGGGTCTAATTGGATCTAATTAGGTTTTAATGGGTCTAATTAGATCTAATTAGGTCCTAATACCTTCTAATTGGATCTAATTAGGTCCTAAAGGGTCTAATTGTGTCTAATTAGGTCCTAAAGGGTCTAGTTAGGTTATAAAGGGTCTAATTAGGTCCTAAAGGATCTAATTAGGTCCTAATTGGATATAATTAGGTCCTAAAGGGTCTAATTGGGTCTAATTAGATCCTAAAGATTCTAATTAGGTCCTAAAGGGTCTAATTGGATCTAATTAGGTCCTAATACCTTCTAATTGGATCTAATTAGGTCCTAAAGAGTCTAATTGGATCTAATTAGGTCCTAATGGGTCTAATTGGATCTAATTAGGTCCTAAAGGGTCTAATTAGGTCCTAATACCTTCTAATTGGATCAAATCTAGTCCTAAAGGGTCTAATTGGATCTAATTAGGTCCTAATGGGTCTAATTGGATCTAATTAAGTCCTAAAGGGTCTTATTGGGTCTAATTGTGTCTAATTAGGTCCTAAAGGGTCTAATTGGATCTAATTAGGTTCTAAAGGGTCTAATTAGGTTATAAATGGTCTAATTAGGTCATAATTGGATCTAATTAGGTTGTAATAGGTATAATTAGGTCCTAATACCTTCTAATTGGATCTCATTAGGTCCTAAAGGGTCTAATTGGATCTCATTAGGTCCTAAAGGGTTTGATTGGATCTAAGTGGGTCCTAATAGGTATAATTAGGTTTAATAGGTATAATCAAGGGTCTAATTGGGTCTAAGTGGGTCTAATGGGGTCTTAAGGGGTCATATAACCTATCATAGGTCTCGATAGGTCTAATTGGGTTTTATTGTGTCTAATTAGGTCCTAAAGGGTCTAATTGGATCTAATTAGGTTCTAAAGGGTCTAATAGGATCTAAGCGGGTCCTATTGCTAATATTAGGAACTAGTAGGTCTATTACTCATATTAGGTATTAATTAGTCATATTAAAGGTCTAATTAGGTCTTAAATTATTATATGCACTAATTAGTCTTGAGTATTTGGTCTTAAGGGGTACTCTTACATCTTATTACTAAATAACAAATTACATCATAATTTAGTTCCTATTAGTTTAGGACTATTACTCATGTATTAGGTCTTATTAGGTCCTAATAGATATCTAATTAGGTCTTAGGGCTAATTAGGTCTTAGGTCTAATTATGTCCTAATCTAGGTCTAATTAGGTAGGGTTTCTAGGGTTTAGGGTTTAGGGTCTTAGGTCTAATTAGGTAGGGTTTAGGGTTTAAGGTTTAAGGTTTAGGGTCTTAGGTCTAATTAGGTAGGGTTTAGGGTCTTAGGTATAATTATGTCCTAATAGGTCTAATTGGTCTTCTTTATCAAATTAGGTGTAATTAGGTATTGCAATTTCATGCTTACATGTTTCATTAAGACAAGTCATAACCATCAACTTAAAATATCCACAGAGAGAGAGAGAGAGAGAGATAAAGAGATATATACATACCTTGTTTCTTATGACAATATCTTTCTTGAGCTTCTTCACGTAGTCTTTGTTTAGTCTCTTCTGAATAATGTCGTGTGATCTTATTTCTCCTTCTCTTTTTATTTCCCATCACAAGTTGCAAAATTGTTCCACTTAATTTTGACAAAATTTGAAAAAATTCAATTTCAAAAGTCTTCCTTTTCCAAAATGCAAATTATTTTTCAACTCTTGAATTAATAAGATGACGAAAAATATATATTTATTTATATGTAATCGTTTTGAACCTGAAATGGCACCAAATAGGCCGACATAGGTTTCCATCGAAATTCATCTCTAACTTTCTATAGAAATAGATGAGTTTCTATCGAAACTACTTTGGTAAATGGTTAATGAATGTCAAACCATGAAATTAATTTTGATAGAAATTAGTTTCGATCGAAACTAATTTCTTTCAAAAGTCTCTGATTAGAGGTCATTTGCATAGGTTGACACAAATCTGACATTTTCATGGCTTCAAGGCTCAAGTGCAGGGCTCAAATGGAAGAATAAGGAGGCATCCTTTTGCATAGCACAAGTACTCTAAATAAGCTTTCTAACAAATATAGATTTGAGAATTTTTGAATTAATTAGGTCTATGTTTTTTGACGTGCATCGAATATGGGTTTTTTTATCAAATATAAACCTCCAAGTTTCACGTTCAATGAAAAATAGTAGAAAAGAGAAAAAAATTTGAAAAATAGCATTGCCCTCTGTCTTTGAGTCTACTTTCTAAAAAAAAAAGAATTTTGATAAATACACAACAAGTTATAAAATATGCAGTCAAGGTATGTCAAAATTACAGTTTTCTCTACTGTTAGTAATAACTGAAGGGGGGGGGGGGGGGGGGAANTGAATCAATGGCCTTAAAAATTAATCCTTAAATCAACCCTTCAAACTTAGTACCACAAATTATACCTCTAGTTATATTTAGGCCTTTAAGATGAATGCCTTGAAATACTTTTAACAAATTTCTACTTGTCGGAGTTCTTTGTAAAACCTTCTTCTATATGTTTACCGATAAGTAGTCTTTCTATTTACCAAAACATAGTAAATAGCTAGTGTATACCGATTAATCCAGAATAACTTATGTGAAATGCAAAGCAGTAAAGTAATGAAACATACAGACATAACACATAGATTTTTAACATGGAAACCCTGTTAAGGGAAAAATCACTGGGAGTGGCACCCCAAATTTTCACTCTTCTGAAGTGATCTCAGTTAAGAGCCAACCCTATTAAAGGTTACAAAAACACCGTTAGGTGTGACCTTGTTAGAGGATTTAAAATATAGTTTGTCACTTAGTATCTGACATCTAATGCTACCATCCTTGATCAAACACTCACTTGGCCTTTCAATAGGTATCGGGCATATCCAATGCTACTTTGTATGATCAAACTTTTTGATATTCCTTGGGATGTATCTCAATTACAAAATAATTCTAAGTACTGCTCGGTTAAGAGACTTGATGCTTTAATGGTTAAACTGAAACAATAAAGTGATATGTTCACATATACAACTTGAATTGCAGATTTTCAGATCTATTGTAAGTGCATTACCTCTATGATCAATATAATCAATTCAATACCTTTGCTCCACATTATTCTTCTCTGTGATGTTGTTTCACTATTCGTCAGTGTCTGCAAAATCTAGCTCTTTCCTTAGCTTGTTGATCAGGTCTGAATGAAGACTTTCTTCTCCTTCAAAATCTCTTCAGCATCTATTTTCTTGTCACTCCCCTTCACCACCTTCATAATGAATTAGGTTGTCTCTTTGTAGACATGATATCACCATTTCTTGGCTTTCTTAATCTTTGTGTGGTCCACAATTCTTGCCACTTAGATTTAAAGCAAAACTCTAGTTTAATCTCAAAGAGATCTTCTTGCCAACTGGACAAAGCAACTTTAAATCCTTTACTTATCTTCGGCTTTATCTTGTCGATTAAAACAATGATAAGTATTAGTTAAGTCTATTTTTAGCTCTTGACAGCTAAGCATTTTGTCATTTCTAAACTCTTTGTTATGTCGGTCAATACTTCAGTTAGTCATTGGTGATAACTGACTATTCTATCAGTGTGACTTCAGTTGTCTTCGGGATCTCCATCCATCGGGCAACAGTGTAATTATGTCTGTCTGGTTACTCTATGCTTTTCTCACTGGGCAACACTATGACTTTTCTCGTCGGTAATGCTGTGCATTTTCTCGACAGGTAACACTGTGACTTTTCTCTTTTACTCTGTCTATCAGTGTGCACTTCGTCGGTGTATATAGTCACTTTGTGAATAATTGACTTATATGCATTACTAAAAGCATAGCCTTTGATTCATTGGTTCTTTGAAGTCTTTAGTAGTATGTCCATGACCATACAGATTATATGAAGTTGACATCAATGAAAATACAATACATTAACTTATTTAATGCCTTGCATGATCATCAACTTAATATCTTCAAACATTCAATCAGTTATAGTTCATTAATCTCTCCCTTTGGCATTGATGGAAACACACTACATTATCAAACTATATTATTACTAATACAATATGAAATATAACAATTGAATTTCATCAAACTACCAATCTTATGTACTATAACCGATACAAATATTTGGTTCTCGGTAAGCTCTTATAGCTTAGATTTAATTCTTGTAGCTCTCTCTCTCTCTTTGTCTTCAATCCCTTCACTGGATAGATGTAAAATCTTTCTTTCTCTGATGTGATGTGTTCTTCTTCTGTGTCAAACTCTCTCCCTTTCACTGTTCTCTTTTCTTTTGATGTCTCTTACCAGTAATTCTCTTCCTTTGTATGTACTTTCCCTTTCTGGTTACATCTCTCCCTTTGGATAATGTGATGGATATAATCTCTCCTTATATAATCTCTCCTTGATGGATATAATCTCTCCCTTTGACAATAATTCCAAACAAATCCTTTCTATCCATAATATACTCCTTGAATTTTCCATTCCATCAGCAATACAATACCTCTGGTGCTCAAAGTAGATAAATACCTTGTTGTGTATAGTTTTAGCTTTGAATTCCATCTATGTGATTGCATCAAAATGAATGATATTATGATAATATGCAGGCTAATGCAACCTTCTAGTCTCTTTCTCAAATATTCAAATGCATCCTTGGGCAGTGGCTTGGTGAAGATATCAACTAATTGTTCCTTAGATTGCACATACTCAAGTATCACCTCCTTTGCTTGAACTTGTTCTCTCAAATAATGATACTTGATGACAATATGCTTTATTTTAGCATGCATGACTAGATTCTTGGAAATATTTATTGCATTGGTATTATCACAATAGATAATTACTGGCTCAAGAATTTCCATATGCATACCTTCCAGTAATTGTTTGATCCATGCAATATTTGTGTAGTTTGCAGCAACATCAACATACTCTGTGTATGCACCCTAAAATGGTTGCCTGTACTATGGGCCCCCATTTATCAATTTATAAAATTCTTGAATCAATGCTTTACAACATTTTAATTCAATTCAATTTCCTTGATCAAATTGTAATTAATTCAATTATTTCAAATTTTCCTAAGGTTTGATCATTTCATCAATTATCTTATTTAATTAAAATTCATTTTTACTTAAATAATATTATCTTATTTAATTAAAATCTCTCTTAATTAAATAATATTATCTCATTTAATTAAAATATCCCTTTTAATTAAATTAAATAATCTTATTTAATTAAAAGAAAATCCCTCTTTTAATTAAATAAAACCCCCATTTAAATCCCTCTTTGTTGAAAAATGAAATAAATTAAATAAAAATAAATAAAGTTCCTTTTTCTATACATCTTCCTAAGTGGTAGGATTTTTTGCCTCTTAATCATAGCCTTTGATTTTTCCTTTTGAAGATATGAGCACATGCATCAACCAAGATTTAATCTCCACTATTGCTTATTTTCTTTTTGCCTCTTAATCTCTACCGTCCATTGCTCTTTTAAAAGAAACCTCTCCTTCTCATTTGGATAATCAATAATCAATAATCAAGAAATCAATCATCTTTTTCATGCTATTGTTATGTTGTAGGTTTGGAAAGCAATTTTGGAGGAGATTTTGAGCACTTAAGCTTGGATATTGCAACTTCTTCTTCTTGTCTTCTTCTTTCATGCCCCATGGAAATCCATTTAGATTAATTTTGCACTTGCATGTTAGATTAGATTCATGTTTTCTTTCATAGATTAATCTTGCATTTGTATTTCCTTTCATAGACTAATCATGCATTATTATCATATAGATTAATTTCCTTTCTTGCATTGTTATCATATAGAATATATTTCATTTGCATGCATACTTGATGATCATGGAGACTAGCACTTTTGTTTTTCCTCTTTGAATCTCTCGTTTTATGGTGTACTTGCATGGGCACAAACTAGGTCAATCTAAGGGCCTCCATTACAAACCCTTGCACTCCATGAATAGAGAGCTATGAGTCGCCATTCGAGATCTCATTCTTGAGAAATCTTTGATACAATGATTCAAAGAAGTGTGACACATTTTTAGTACACATTTTTTGCGCCCACCGTGGGGCAACCCAACTTTACATGCTGGTTTTGATTATTTTTGGAGCTAACCCCTTGTCCAGATTTGATTGGAGATGAAAACCCTAGATTTTAAATGATTTGATTATATCTCTTAAACGGCTTGGATTTTTGGTCTAAATTATTTTTTGCAGGTTAGCGACATATCTGAGAAACTTTAGTATAATATTCATAATTTTTCAAGGTATTTTTCATTTTTTATAATTTTTTCTTTACTTTTGATAAAAAATTAATTTTTGGCACAAATCAGCATATTTTCAGGAAATTTGTACATTTTCGGAAAGCTCTTTAAACTCTACAGGGTGTCCATTTTTTGTGTTTTAAATTTGGATGCAATATCATAGCTCATTTGGTCAATTTACGAAAACTAGTCTATTTGGGGAAAATGGCTCCCTAGGGCACAAATGAAAAGATCTTTTTAAAATTCTGACATTTTTGGAAAGCTCTCTATTTTTTAACAAGGGTCTTTTTTTTGCATTTAGGGTTCGGGATCCGAATTCATGTCATCTAGGTCCAATCTTGTTGACTAGGTCAGAAATCAAAATTAAAAAAGGGCATTTAATGATTAGCTTGCACTTATTTTTCACATGGTTCAATGCATGATGTGAGTTGTCATTTAGATTATTTGCTATTTATTATTTCTCCTAACAATTGATATTCAGATCTAACCCTAGGTTTTGCATAAGTTGAATATACATTGCATATCTTGTTTGCTTGTTTGGTTGTCTTGCTAGTTGAAGACTTCGTGGCTTGCTTTCATGGAAAAGCTTAACAAAAGAAACAATAAGGTAAAATATACTAAGTGCGTCACTTTGGAATTGAGGTATTTTTTTTACATCTCTATGACATTTGGATTTTGGAAATAAAAATGAACCTCTCATGTGTTTAGCTTGAGTGTTTCTTTCTTTCATAGATCACATTTCTAATTTTTTCTTTAAAGGAATGAACCTAGATTTTATTTCTTGCATATATGTTTCGCATACTAATTAGGCCCTATGAACACTATTTGTGTCAATATTAAGAGAGTGGGATTCATTCACTTATCTTACATGTGAAGCTCTTCTTGACAATAGATCCCCTTGTAGGTAAGGAAGGATTTGTTATTATCTCACTTGGTTTGGTCTTCAACTTTTGACGGTACTTTCTCTCTTGAGATTCGTGGTCATTATTGTTGATATATAAACCTTGGGTGAGGTGATTTCAAATTAGTGGGTCAATTAAGCTTTTTTTCTATGTCTGGGTGAGATGAAGAGGCTAGAGGATTATGCTCTTTTCCCTTTTCAAAGAATCAGAAACTTGGAACCCTTGAATCTGAACTAAGTCCCCATGTGGTCCATATTGTGAGTTTTCCTTGTTAGAGAGGGTTAACTGTAGTGGATACTCCCTTTATTGTATAAACCATGTGGATGAAACCTTAAGTGTTAATAGTCATTTCTACCATAGTAGCAACAACCGCTATATAAATGTCCTTGTGGAAGAAATCTCCATAGGTGTGGTCTCTTGTTGGGTTGTCAAATCTCCTCAGCAACTCCTGATTGATTAAATTCTTGAACTGTGTCAAAACCTCAGTGCATCGGGATTGGATTTCACCCACTTGAGATTGCAAAAGTTGCAAATTTGACCATTACTATGAACCATAGTGCAACCAACTTTTTATTTTCTAGGACTATGTGCGTGATTGAAAAATATTTTGAGAACATACACAAGTAGAATCTTTAGGGAGTAGAAATACTACGACACTATTCTTGTTCATGCACAAGGTTGATTTGTCCCTTGCTCATTATTTGGAGACAATTGTTTGCTTGAACTTCCTAATTTATGTCTTGTGTGCCTGATTAATGATAAAAAAAATTAATGCATCTAGTTGGTCAATTAAAACAAACAAAAACTGAGTTCCCGAGTAAAAAAACAATTTTTTTACAACTTTCTCAATTTGCTATCCTTTCATTTCCAGTCTTCCATGGTCGATCTGGGTCAGAATAGGTCATTTACCTCACCATTAGAAGCTTGTTTACACTTTTGGATTCTTGCATTTTGACCTCTTGAACTAGTAACCTTTGATTTCACAAGTGACCTTGTTTGGAATTGGTAAGCTAGAAACCGTCCTTGTTGAAAAGATAAACCTTTAGATTCTTTGATAACACACTTGGAGAGTTTTTGGTAGTCTCTTGTCCATTCAATTTCAAAAAAATTCAATTTCAATCAATATAAATTGGGTAAATCATCCTCTTGAGCCATATGTGTAAGGGTATTCACCCATTTATTGGGCACCTCTATGGTAGTGTTGATTTATACCTCTTGTAAATTCTATCTTATAACCTCTTTTTGGACAAGTTAATGCCTTTACTATCCTAGTTTGGTACCAATGTTTATTAGGATCATCCTATCAGCTAGTACCTTTTATTTCATGCTAGTTACAACAAGATATCAAGTAAATCAAGGAAAACAACCTCAATTAGTCTTTAACCAATTACCCTTACTTCAAACTCACCGAAAATGTAAGGGAAAAGAATCCATATTTGATCAATCACCTAGGAACAAATCAGAAGTTTGGTTTGATTCCAAGACTCACCTTAGTGATTTGGGTACCCCCTTAGCATTTTCTCACTTAGATATGGATATGAGTTACACAATGAATCAGAGAGAGAGGGAAGACATGGATAAATATCTTGATGACATATTTTTGAAGCATAAAGATGCTATTTCACTTGGTGGTTCTTCTCGTGATAGTCAACCAAATTCACCCCTTATCTCAACTAGATATCTGGATGAACACCAAAGAGTTGAGAGAGGTAAGAGGCAAGCTTATTAGGATGAGTTATCACAACATGAGAACCAAGGAGATGAACTTTATGACACTCATGTCAATGCAACCTATACCAACAACTTGTTTAGAAATTCAAGACCAAGTTCACCGCTCAAAATATCTTCAAGATACATGAGTGAAAGACTTAAGAGGATTATCATGAAAAGAAAGCCTTCCTAGATGAACAAGCTGAAAAGGAAAAAAATTTAGACTTCTAGAATTGAAAAGACAAATTTTGGTGGAAATGGAAAAGAAAGCCTCCCAAGAGGAGAAAGATAGGCTCTTGGCTCAACAACTTAATGATCAATTTAACAACATGCGTGTTAGTGGTGGAAACAAATCTACTCCATCCACTCCTCCTAAGACTCCAGGAAGTGGAAGACATTGAAGAACACAATCATGATCTCCTAGCCCTAAAGGAAGAAAGGTTTCTAGACATGATCATTATAGGAGATGAACACCTCCTAGGAACTCAAGACAACCTTCACAACGTGCTAATCATTGTTCACAATATGTGGGTAGTAGCTCAAGTTTTGATCTCACCTCCCAAGAATTCATGAAAATGCAACAAGAGCAACTTTTCCAACAGTATGTGAAGAAATATTTAGAGAAAAAAAAAGACAAGTTCATAGAGAGTTTAATCAACAAGGGTGCTAGAGTCCCCTACAACTTTGATGTGGACAAAAAGATTAAGAAGCCAGGACCATCTCAAGAAGAGGAGATCAAACAACTTAAGTGCATGATGGAAAGATGTTAGCACCCAAGAATTCATTCTCACTTGACTCAATTTGTCCTAATCCTTTTGACAAAAGTGTTAACATGAAAGACTTCCCTAGAAAGGTTGAGATCCCTCAATATGACAAGTATGATGGGAATGGAGATCCACATGATCATGTGCACCAGTTTTATACCACAAGTTTTGAGTTCCATCAAGATGACTCGTATCTCATTAGATTGTTCCCAAGGAGTCTTAAGGGTCAAGCAATGGAATGGTTCACCAACATAACTCCTCCTGTGAATAATTTCAAAGATCTTGTCCACAGATTTGTTCAACACTTTACATACAACCTTTCAAGATCTATCACCATGCTGGACTTATGCAATTTAAATAAAAACCAAGGGGAATCCTTTGTCACTTTATTGCAAAGGTGGAGGCGACAATGCTCTCGCTACCTTAGGACCATTCCTAAAAATGAAGAGGTTGACATCCTTGTTAGAAAATTGATTCCCAAAATGCGATATAAAGTTGGTAAGATGGTTTTTAATTCTTTTGACACTATGGTTGAAACCACATGTAGGATTAAGGATGTTTTCAAAGAACAAGGTATTTTGACCAAACATGGAAACAACAACAACAATAGTCAAAATAACAACTCTAACAAGGATAAAGGAAAGAATTCACATTGGAATAGGAACAAACAAGTGGCCAATGATGGAGTTGTGGACTCCTCTCAACCAAAAGATCAAACCATGCTCCATTTGTCCTGTGTTGTTCAAGCCATGAAGCTCAATACATCTAATCAAAAAGAAAGAAAACCGAGATACCAAGATAGGCCTAAGAAGGAAAGACATCAATTTTCAAAACTTGGTGACTTATATGATATTGTATTGAAAAAACTTATTGCCAACAACCTTGTACATCCTCAAGATCCTTTGGAGCATTATATACCTGATGTTAAGCCACATTGGTGGGATGAGATGAACTTTTGCAAATTTCACAATGGTATTGGACATGACATTTAAAACTGCTACAAACTCAAGCATCTTATTCAAGATCTCATTGAAAATGAAACAATTAAGATAGATGGATTGAAAACCAATGCCAATCATAAGGCATTCAAGGAATCGTTTCCCAAGTATGAAAAGGGGGAAACCTCTAAAGATAAGGATGGAAAAGCTGAGATAAATTACACTTACATAGATGTGGAGAATACTATCAACATGCTAGAATTTGTAAAAGAAAATGTCATTATGATGAGGGGTAAAGATCCATATGGGTATGATCTAGACATGGACTCTCCTCCTATCTATGATGAAGAACCCATCATAGTGCTAAGGGGTCCCAACTCTAGAGTTTCATCTCAAACTCTTAATGTTGTCACACGAAGCCAAGGTCCCATTATCATTAGGGGACCCAATTCAAGCTAATCAAATAAACCTAAGAAAGTGGAATCCAAGAATGTCACCTCAATACCAGCAGTTAATCCTAAGTCAAGCTATAGTCTTGTTGATCAGTTACAAAGAACCCCAACTCAGATTTCAATCTTTGAGATCTTAGAGTTGTCCCCGAGACACAAGCAAGTCCTTGAGGATGCTTTGCACACATCAAAATCTCCAAAAACTTAGATGTTGATCAATTCCAGAACATGGTTAACCACATTGATAGCCCTCATTACCTTACCTTTTTGGAGGATGATGATAAATCTTTGAGCCACACATACAATCTTTCTCTTCATATTGAGGTCATTATCCATAGAACCCATGTTAGGTGCGTGTTGATAGATGGGGGTGTTTGGCTTAATATATGTTCCTTTAGTCTTTTGAAAGAGTTGAGTTATTCTAAAAAAGTCATAGATACCAGGAAAAGGATCACTATCAAATCCTATGATGAGGTGGAAAGGAGTTCCAAGGGGTTGGCCATCCTTCCTGTTAGGATTGGCCCTATTGAAAAAGATATTTTATTTCAAATAGTTGATGTTGGTCCCCTTGCGTATAATATCTTACTCAATAGACCATGGATTCATGATATGAAAGTAGTGGCATATACCTATCATCAATGTGTTAAGTTCCCCTACAATAGAATAGAGATTTGTACAAACTGGGGATAACACTTTATTTGTTAAATCAATTTCAGCAGGAACTCATGTTCCCCTCAATAGAGAAGAAAAATATTTTGATGCAACCTTAGCTGAATGTAAAGACAAGCTTAAGTCAATAGACCTTGGTGTTGGAGATTTGATTCTGAGCAGTTGATTGATTGTATGTTTGTCATTGATGACAACATATAATACACAGTAGTAATTCTGTATGTACTTATCAGAATGATGACATGAAGACTTGTGTGGATAGATACACGTTGTTGACATGTTTATTATGTTATGTTCATACACGTAGACCCAGATATGATGTTTCAGTAAAGTTATGCAATTCTGTTATTGGCAGTTACATTTCTAGAAATGTAACGGTTTAGGGCCGATGTATATCACGTGTTTCTTGAGTTGCGCCTATCTTCTATATATGCGTGTGTATATTAATGATTGGTTATGAGTTGATTATATTAATCCAAAGGTGCTAAACATGTTTCAAGAATATTACAAAGTTACAGTTAAATTGGTGAGGCTGACTTAGTGAAGCGTCACGTCTATTTGGTTTATACTTGGTTTATACTTGCGCAGTTGTAATAATGCTTGCGTGCTTAGTAGAGCCGAAAAGGATGTTGTAAAGAGTTTTCTTATAGGTCCCATGATCTCATACTTTGATGAAGATACTTATAGAAAGTCAAAGGTGACACGCTAAGTGTGAATGATATGAAAATTTAAGAAAGATGTATAGAGAAGATTATCAGAGTTGGTTCATTCATCAAGAGTCTATGTGAAGAAGAAATGAAAGATTGCAATACACTAGAACTGATCAAGAAAGCAGGTCTACTCTATAGTTCATCATCAAATATACTGCATATCTTTTATTCAAAAGGTTGTAGCCTTCACCATCAAGTAGTGAGCTTTTGGACAGTGAGTCCACCACCCCTAACAGGGTTATTTGTAAAAGACTCCTAATAGGGTCCGACCCTTAACCATGTCACTATACTTATTGCATTGTAATGTACAACTCCTAACAGGGTTGAAATATCTTCTAACAAGGATTACTACAAACAAGTATAGTTTATTGTGGATGCTAATTCCCACCGGGGTTTTTACCTTTTGGTTTCCTTGTAATCAAATTATGTGTTGAGTACTGTGTTATCTGATTAAGAATTTACTTTTTTGTATTCTAAAGTTAAAGGAGTAAAAAGAAATGAAGTTACTGATAACTGATTCATGCCCCCCCCTCTCAATTATCCTTTAGGACTATTCTAACAATTGGTATCAGAGCCAAGTGCCTTGGAGAAGAAGCCTAACATCTTAAGGTAGATCAGATGTCTTACTTCAGAAAAGAAAGTCCTAAGTTTGATGGAGAAAATTATTTGGATTGGACAAACAAAATGATAACACATCTATAGTGTATTGGCTTTGAGATCTTTGAAATTTCCACACAAGAGATTGTAATTCCATCTCTGAAAGACCTTGCAAAGGATGATGCTACTAACGGACAAAAGGATATATTTACACATAATGCAATTGCTAAAGAAGCCCTAATCAGCGCCTTATCTGACAGTGAATTTTTTGAGATCAAGAAAATTGACAGAGCATATACCATATGGAAGTATTTATAAGATATGTTTGAAGGAGATGTTCAAGCAAAGAATGCATGTAGGAAGACATGGAATAAGAAATACAACAATCTTGAGATGTTACCTGAAGAGAACATTAGAGCTTACAATCAAAGGCTAAATGAAGCAGTATCTAGAATCAGGAACAATGGTGGTGAAATATCAGAAGAAGATATAATGGACAAGTTGCTAACTACTTTGACATCAGACTATGAAAACAAGATCAGTATTCTAGAGGAAACCATGCAATTCTCACAAGATTTCAAGAGAGAGACCTTAATCAACAAAATCTCTGCATTTGAGATATCAAGATTAAAAAATGAACCTAAAAGTGAAACAACTTTCAAAGCCTCAGTCCATGGTAAGAAATCCTTACACATCTCCAGTCATAATGAGAAAGAAGAAGTTGATGAAGAACTTGAATAAATCATTTCTATGATTGCTAGAAGAGAAAAGAAAGGAAAAGGAAAATATGAAGGACAACTTCCATTTAAATGTTTTTCATGTAATAAGATAGGTCACTTTGCATCTAAGTGTCCTACAAGAGTCAAGAAGTTCAGATCTAATTACAAACCCAAATATAAGAAGGAATGTTATCATGCTGAAGAAGGTGTAACCGATGAAGATTTAGGAGAAGATGAAATTGGATTCGTTGCCCTTAGAGAAATGGAAAGGTTGCTTGAGGAAATGGACATTGCATATGAAAAAGAAGAACAAGAACTAGCCCTAATTTCTAAAGTAGACATCAGAACTGATTGGATCATTGACACTGGATGCTCTCATTATACGACAGGTGACAAAGACAAATTTGTTCATTTGGAAAAATAAAAAGATGGTATGGTTAGATTTGGAGATAACACTCCTAAACCTATCATAGGCAGAGCTTCTATCACTTTGGATGGAAAGAATAAGACATATGATGTTCTATATGTTGATGGATTACATCATAACTTACTAAGTGTTGGACAACTACTTGACAAAGGTTATCATTTGGAGTTCAAAGACAACAAGTGCATCATTAACAACAAGGATGGATACATAATTGCATCAGGCTCCAAAAAAAAAGGTAATGTTTTTAAGCTTAATTCTGATGTAAGTTGTTTTGTTGCAAAGGTGGATGACAGTTGGTTATGGCACAAGAGACTTTGTCATATCAATTTTGATAATATAGTAAATATCAGCAATGTTAAGGCAGTCAGAGACCTTCCTAGTATTGCAAGACCTTTTGACACTATATGCAGGGAATGTGTTATGGGAAAGCATGTAAGGAGTTCCTTCAGAAGCAAGCAGAACTCATCTGAGAAAAAATTGGACCTAGTGCATACAGATTTGTGTGGTCCTACTCAAACAAGATCATACTATGGAGAAAGGTATTTCATTTTGTTTTCTGATGATTTTTCTAGGATGATGTGGGTTGCGTTCTAAAAGGAGAAGTCTGAAGCCTTTGAGAAGTTCAAAATATTCAAAGCTAAAGTTGAGAATGAATCCAGATTGAAACTGAAATGTCTGAGATCAGATAGCGGAGGAGAGTTCACCTCTGATCAGTTTTATGATTAATGTGAAGAACATGGTATTAAAAGACAGTTGAGTGCACCTAGAACCCCTCAGTAGAATGGGATTACAGAAAGGAGGAACAAGATCATACTTGATGCAGCGCACACTATGATGATTGAAGGAAAAGTTGTGCACTCCTATTAGAGAGATGCAGTGAACACAATAGTATATACTATCAATAGAACCCAAATGAGGCCAGGTGCAGATAAGACATCCTATGAACTTTGGTTTGACAATGTACCTACAGTAAAGTATTTCAAAATCTTTGGCAGCAAGTGCTACATTAAGAGAGATGATGGTGTTGGTAAGTTTGATGCTAGAAGTGATGAAGGTATTTTCCTTGGTTATTCTACTAAAAGAAAAGCATATAGATGTTTCAATTTGAGATTAAAGAAGATAATTGAAATCACACAAGTTAAGATTGATGAAAAGTTTATGGTTCAAGAAAGATACTATGAATATGCACCTATGATTGAGGATGAACCCAGACCTAGCAGCAAAGATATTGTTATTGAAGAAATGTTTGATTGAATTGATGTCTCATGTAATGAACCTAAATAAAGTAGAGAAGAATCATAGATTATAGAAGAAGAAGACACACCTAAGGTTCAAAAATTCACATATAGATACCACTCTAAAGATGACATCATTGGAGATCAGAGCAGCAGTGTTTTAACCAGATCAAAAGCAAAAAGTCTAGCAATGAATGAAGAGGTATGTTTACTTTCACAGATTGAACCTTTAAGTGTTGAAGATGCTTGTAATGATTCTGATTGGAAGAATGCAATGAAAGAAGAATTAGATTAGATAATTAAAAATGATACATGGGAATT
>MU227273.1:1281591-1299659 GCA_018584345.1 Thuja plicata
TATTGTTAGTTGCTATATTTGTTGATGACATTATCTTTGGGGGTAATGACAAGCTCAGTAAAGCATTTGCAAAAGAAATGTAGAATGAATTTGAAATGAGTATGATTGGTCCTATAAAATACTTTTTTGGAATAAATGTAAAGCAAACAGATAAAGGTATATTCATTAATCAGTCTAAATATGTGAAGGAAATACTGAAGACTTTTTAGATGGATGATTTTAAGCCAGCATGCACTCCCATGATAACAGGAAGAAAGCTTTCAAAAGATGATGACTCCACAGCAGTTGATAAGACATTGTACAAATCTATGATTGATAAACTCATTTATCTAACTCAATCTAGACCTGACATATCTAATGCAGTTGGAATTGTTGGAAGATTTGAAGCTGAACCCAAACAAAATCACCTAATGGAACTCAAAAGGATATTTAGATATCTAAAGGGAACTATAGACTATGGTTTATGGTATCCTAAATCAGAGAATGTAAAGCTTCATGTGTATACAGATGCAGATTGGGTAGGTTGTATTGATGAAATGAAGAGAAATTTAGGAGGAGCCATATTCCTTGGAGACAGGTTAGTTTCTTGGATAAGCAAGAAGCATAACTATATTTGTTAGTCAAAAACAGAAGATGAATATGTTGCAGCAGCATTGAATTGTTCAACTATGGTTTTGATCAAGTAAATGGTTAAAGACTTTGGCATTCAGGTTGATTATCCTATTGTTATTCATTGTGATAATACTAGCACTATCAACATGTCTAAGAACCCTATGATGCACACAAAGACAAAACACATAGAGATCAAGTAACATTTCTTAAGAGAAAAGGTTGTAGAAAAAGAAGTAAAATTGGACTATGTGAGCACCAAAGAACAGTTGGCAGATATTTTCACAAAGCCCTTATCAAAGGATACTTTTGAGTATCTCAAGGAGAAGTTGGGAGTAATTCTCTCTCCTAAGTCTATTTAGAGGAAGCAGCAAAGACATCAGTCATTAAGTGACTGATGAATGGTTGACTACTCTACTTCTGGAGTGGTACCTATACCTAAAGGACTATGGCGCCCTTTGCCATTGATGTCAAAGGGGGAGTATATAGTAAGGAGGAGTATGTACTAAGGGGGAGCATATACTCTTGGGGAGAATATACATGGAACAAAAACACAGACAGAAGAATTGCAGTAGTTTAGAGAAATCTTTGATGAGGATATTGAGAAGATTGTAAAATAAAGAGGACACCATGAGGATGTTTTTGATATCATATTTTTCCATCAATGTCAAAGGGGGAGATTGTTGGAGATTTGATTCTGAGTAGTTGATTGATTGTATGTCTGTCATTGATGACAACATATAATACACAGTAGTAATTCTGTATGTACTTATTAGAATGATGACATGAAGACTTGCATGGATAGATACATGTTGCTGACATGTTTATTATGTTATGTTCATACACGCAGACCTAGATATGATGTTTCAGTAAAGTTATGCAATTCTGTTATTGGCAGTTACAGTTCTAGAAGTGTAATGGTTTAGGGCTGACGTACATCACGTGTTTCTTGAGTTGCACCCATCTTCTATATATGTGTGTGTATATTCATGATTAGTTATGAGTTGATGATATTAATCCAAAGGTGCCAAATGTGTTTCAAGAAGATTACAAAGTTATAGTTAAATTGGTGAGGCCGACTTAGTAAAGCGTCGCGTCTATTTGGTTTATACTTGCGCGGTTGTAATAATGCTTGTGTGCTTAGTAGAGCTGACAAGGATGTTTTAAAAAGTTTTCTTATAGGTCCCATGATCTCATACTTTGATGAAGATACTTATAGCAAGTCAAAGGTGACACACCAAGTGTGAATGATATGAAAAGTTAAGAAAGATGTACAAAGCAGATTATCAGAATTGGTTCATTCATCAAGAGTCTATGTGAAGAAGAAGTGAAAGATTGAAATACACTAGAACTAATCAAGACAAAAGGTCTACTCTATAGTTCATCATCAGATATAGTGCATATCTGTTATTTAGAAGGTTGTAGCCTTCACAATCAAGCAGTGAGCTTTTGGACAGTGAGTCCACCAACCCTAACAGGGTTATTTGTAAAAGACTCCTAATAGGGTCCGACCCTTAACTAGGTCACTATAATTATTGCATTGTAATGTACAACTCCTAACAGGGTTGAAATATCTTCTAATAGGGATTACTACAAACAAGTATAGTTTATTGTGGGTGCTAATTCCCACCGGGGTTTTTACCTTTTGGTTTCCCCGTAATCAAATTATGTGTTGAGTACTGTGTTATCCTATTAAGCATTTACTTTGTTGTATTCTAAAGTTAAAGGAGTAAAAATAACTGAAGTTACTAATAACTGATTCACCGCCCCCCCCCCCTCTTAGTTATCCTTTGGGACTATTCTAACACTTGGCATGGGGGGTATCAACTCAACTCCCTTGCAACACTAACAGTTTT
Source organism: Thuja plicata (assembly GCA_018584345.1). Lineage (NCBI taxonomy): Eukaryota > Viridiplantae > Streptophyta > Pinopsida > Cupressales > Cupressaceae > Thuja > Thuja plicata. The sequence continues at coordinate 1,284,057 of MU227273.1, forward strand.
TCCTAGGTCTTATAAAAATCCTTCACAAGAAAAGAAACCTTCCTCTTAAGCTATGAATTTAATTGGAACATTTGTAGAATCATCAATTCCTATCCAAGAAGAGAAAGAAGAAACATTTGTTAGAGACTGGATCTATAGAGAAAATAAATATATCCACAATGAGAACTTCTCTCCCTCTCCTAAGGCTTATGGAAGATGGTATACTTTTGTCAAATAGATGGGCTATCCCAGACATGTCCCTCTTAATCATAGATTGGATGCTAGAGTTGAACCTCTTTATCATGCTCTTTTTGGATGCAAGTGCAAGAAGCCGGTTGGCCTAGGCTTTGTGAATCACAATACACACACTACTCCTATCCTTGATAAGTTGGATAGTGAAGATGAAATAGAATACATACCTAATTTTACAAATCAGCAAGACATGTGTGAAGATTAGGTCCCTTCCACTAAACTTCTCTAGGGAGATTCAAATATTCTGATCACTCATGAGACAGTTCCAACCTTAGAACAAGATGAATCAGATGTAGAAGATATTTTCTGAGAACGTCAATGAAATAATCTTGTTCATTTAATAGAAAGAGAAGGTGCTACTCTTGATGACATTAGACCTTCCACATCAAGATGTCCCAAACCTTCATGGTGTAAAAATCCTAGTCACAATTCAGACACAAGTTCATATGAGTATGAATGGGACTCCTTCTCAGATCCTTCCACAGTTGACATGGATGTTGATGTCAACCACACTTATAGTTCTCAACCTAAGGTAGCTGACAAGTCACATTTACAATTAGAGGATTTGAACCCACCTATTTCCTTAGTGGATGATTCTTCACTTGTTAGGATGAACCCCAATTTGGGTAGCTTAGAAGGATACTTGACAGACTCTGACTCTTCGGTCACCAATGATAATATCATTCACATTTACAACCTTGAACCAGTTGTTGACTTGCCTCTTGTTCATCCCAACCTCATTTATTGGTCCCAACGCTATCAAGAACCTCAGCTCTTAACATTCCAAAATGATTATGAGATATCTTGTTACTTAAATGCCTTTGAGCCTATAGTCTCTTCTACTAGTGAACCAACTACTGGTATGATAGAGTGAGACATCAAGTACCTTAGTCATAAAATAAAAAGAAAAGAAAATAAAAAGAATAAGAGTTTTGATGGTGAAAACCACTGTGTGGCGGTGTCAGAACCAAAAAAATTAAAAAGAAATGATGTATCCAAGGGTGAAAACCTAGAAACGGGTGCTAATTGAGGCCTTTGCACCACTATTTCTTAGCGCATGTCCATGACACTTAGCCTTTCTCGATCATGCCTTGTCCTTGTTTCCTTGGTTTGGAATTGGTGTTTTTCTTTGTCTAGGGGGCATAACTATGTTAGCTTTGGTCTCTTCGATGTGTTAGTCTTTAGGACATATCACAAATGGTGTTTTTCAACACCACCCCAACTATATTTTTTTAATACAAACCCTTACATCCAGTGTTTTACAAAACTTATTGGGTTGGTCTTACCCAATTTTTTCATGTGGTCTTACCTGCTTGCAAGAACTCAATCCTTATCCTTGGAACTCAGTATTAGTTAACACACTTAAATTTTTAAACACAACACTTAATTCTTGAGCTATGTCATGATCTTTTCTTTGTGTGTTGACTCATATTGATTTTTGTTGAATGTCCTTGTCTAATATGTCTCTCTAGGATGCATAGCTAGAGGACTTGGGGCATGTGACATATTTTTATTTGCTTCTTTCTTTATGCTTCACTGTTTTTGCACAGTCATTCTGCTGGTCATCCTGGCCTCTATGCCTTGATGTGTTCATGAATTTGCTATATTAAATTGGGTAAGCTAACATCACAATCATCTTGACCTTTATGTCTTTGATGCTTATGTTAGAATCTTTCCACATTCCAATCCAATATAAATCACATTCATATCTTCATATTTGCACTTGTGACTAGTGATGATTGTGTGATTTTCCGATGTCTGTTAATAATGGCCCAATGATGAAAATAAGTTCCTTAACATACTCTAATGAATGATGAACACAAAATCCTATGTTATAGTTTCTCTATTGCAAGTACACCTTTACATTTTCATGTAGCTTGGATTGTTAGACTTCATGTTAATTTGTATTTTTAGGTTGCATTATGAGTTTGAGAGGGTTTTTACTTCATCTTGTGTGTGGAATTTTAAGCAACTGTGGTCATGTTTGATCTTCATTTCCTTATCTTCTTTCATGATCTCAATTAAAATTTTCTATCTTAAACAGTTGATTGATTTTGGGGAATTCTCTTTTTTAAGGCAAATTCTCTTTCTTCTCTCCATTTCTTTCCACCTCTTCCAAACTTCTATCTTCTATTGGCTTTCACCCCATTTCTTTTCTTGTAATTCAACCTTGGGGAATAATCTTTCATGCTTGATGATCTACCTTGGTTCTTTGATCCTTATATCTTTCATCTTACATCAAGAACCTTATCTTTAGTTTGATTTGATCAAATTTATAAATTTATTGTTTCTCCTCTATCTCATTTTGATTTCGATCACGAGGGGGTAGTGCCTATAAAACTTCAATCCTTGATTTGGCTTTATCAACCCTATCAATCGCTCCACTTGGGGAAACCTTTCCTGAGATTCTTATCTTGGAAATGTCAATTACCTATTTATAGGGGTGTTGACCTTGTCTTTTTCAAACAACTTATCTTTGTCTTGATGTGTTCCCATAAAGATCACATGTCTAGGTTGTTTTGTGATCCCAAATCAATCTCACATTTTGACTGCATTCTTTGGCTACATGTGTTCCCATAAAGATCACACATTATTCTGAGAGGGGAAAATGTATGCACCCTAAAATGGTCGCCTGGACTATGGGCCCTCATTTATCAATTTATCAAATTTTTGAATCAATGCTTTGCAATATTTTAATTCAAATCGACTTCCTTGATCAAATCATAATTAATTCAATTATTTTAATTTTTCCTAAGGTTTGATCATTTCATTAATTATCTTATTTAATTAAAAGAAAACAATTCCTTTTTATTAAATAAAATAATCTTATTTAATTAAAATTTGTTTTTAATTAAATAATCATATCTTATTTAATTAAAATCTCTCTTCATTAAATAATATTATCTCATTTAATTAAAATATCCCTTTTAATTAAATTAAATAATCTTATTTAATTAAAAGAAAATCCCTCTTTTAATTAAATAAAACCCCCACTTAAATCCCTCTTTGTTGAAAAACAAAATAAATTAAATAAAAATAAATAAAGTTCCTTTTTCTACACATCTTCCTAAGTGGTGGGATTTTTTGCCTCTTAATCATAGCCTTTGATTTTGTCTTTTGAAGATATGAGCACCTGGATCAACCAAGATTTAATCTCCATCATTTCTTATCTTCTTTTTGCCTCTTAATCTCTACCTTCCATTGCTCTTTAAAAGGAAACCTCTCCTTCTCATTTAGATAATCAATAATCAAGAAATCAATCATCTTTTTCATGCTATTGTTATGCTGCAGGTTTGGAGAGCAATTTTAAAGGAAATTTTGAGCACTTAAGCTTGGATATTGCAACTTCTTCTTGTCTTCTTCTTTCATGCCCCATGGCAATCCATTTAGATTAATTTTGCACTTGCATGTTAGATTAGATTCATGTTTCCTTTCATAGATTAATCTTGCATTTGTATTTCATTTCATAGATTAATCATGCATTGCTATCATATAGATTAATTTCTTTTCTTGCATTGTTATCATATAGAATAGATTTCATTTGCCTGCATACTTGATGATCATGGAGACTAGCACTTTTGTTTTTCCTCTTTGAATATCTCATTTTATGGTGTACTTGCATGGGCACAAACTAGGTCAATCTAAGGGCCTCCATTACAAACCCTTGCACTCCATGAATAGAGAGCTATGAGTCACCATTGGAGATATCATTCTTGAGAAATCTTGGATACAATGATTCATAGAAGTGTGACAGAATTTTACCACACATTTTTGGCACCCACCATGGGGCAACTCACCTTTACATGTTGGTTTTAATTATTTTTGGAGCTAACCCCCTTGTTCAGATTTGCTTGGAGACGGAAACCTTAGATTTTCAACGATTTGATTATATCTCTTAAACAGCTTGGAGTTTTGGTCTAAATTTTTTTTGCAAGTTGGCGACATATACGAGAAGCTTCAATAAAATACTCAAAATTTTCTGATGTATTTTTAGTTTTTTATAATTTTTTCTTTTTTTTTGATAAAAAATTAATTTTTGGCATAAATAAACATATTTATAGGAAATTTGTACTTTTTTAGAAAGGTCTTTAAATTATACAAGTGGTCCATTCTTTGTGTTTTAAATTTGGATGCAATATCATAGCTGATTTGGTCGATTTATGAAAACTAGTCTATTTTGGGAAAATGGCTCCCCATGGAACAAATTAAAAGATATTTTTAAAATTCTAACATTTTTGGAAAGCTCTCTATTTTTTAATAGGGTTCTCTTTTCTGCATTTAGGGTTTGGGATCCAAATTCATGTCATATAGGTCCAATCTTGTTGACTAGGTCAGAAATCAAAATTAAAAAGGGCATTCAATGATTAGCTTGCATTTATTTTTCACATGGTTCAATGCATGATGTGAGTTTTCATTTGGATTATTTTCTGGTTATTATTGCTCCTAACAATTGATTTTTCAGATCTAACCCTAGGTTTTGTATAAGTTGAATATACATTGCATATCTTGTTTGCTTGTTTGCTTGTCTTGCTTGTTGGAGAGTTCATGGCTTGCTTTCGTGGAAAAGATCAACAAAAGAAACAATAGGGTAAAATCTACTAAGCGCGTTTCTTTGGAGTCGAGATATTTTGTTGCATCTTTTTAACATTTGCATTTTGGAAATAAAAATGAACCTCTCATGTGTTTAGCTTGAATTTTTTTTGCTTTCTTAGACCACATTTCCAATTTTTTCTCTATAGGAATGAACCTAGATTTGCTTTCTTGCATATATGTTTCACATAGTAATTAGGCCCTATGAACACTATTTGTGGTGATCTTGAGAGAGTTGGATTCATTCTCTTGTCTTACATGTGAAGCTCTTCTTGATGATAGATCCCTTTGTAGGTAGGGAATGATTTGTTATTATCTCACTTGGTTTGGTCTTCAACTTTTGATGGTACTTTCTCTCTTGAGATTGGTGGTCATGGTTGTTGATATACAAACCTTGGGTCAGGTGATTTAAAATTAGTGGGTCAATTAATCTTGTTGTCTATGTCTGGGTGAGGTGAAGAGGCTATAGGATTATGCTCTTTTCCCTTTTGGGAGAAATAGAAACTTGGAACCCTTGAATCTGAACTAAGTTCCCATGTGGTCCATATTGTGAGTCTTCCTTTATAGAGAGGGTTAACTGTAGTGGACACTCCCTTTATTGGGTAAACCATGTGGATGGAACCTCAAGTGGTAATAGCCATTTCTGCCATGGTAGAAACAACCACTATATAAATGTCCTTGTGGAAGAAATCTCCACAAGTGTGGTCTCTTGTTGGGTTATCAGATCTCCTTAGCAGCTCCTAATTGATTAAATTCTCAGACTGTATCAAAACCTCGGTGCGCCAGGATTGGATTTCACCCACTTGAGATTACAAAATTTGCAGATTTGACCATTAATATGAACCATAGTGCAACCAACTTTTTCTTTTCTAGGACTATGTGCGTGATTGAAAAATATTTTTAGAACATACACAAGTAGAATCTTTAGGGAGTAGAAATACTACGATACTATTCTTGTTCATGTGAAAGGTTGCTTTGTCCCTTTCTCATTGTTTGGAGACAATTGTTTGCTTGAAATTCCTGATTGCTATCTTGTGTGCCTGATTAATGATAAAAATTTGTTAATGCATCTAGTTGGTCAATTAAAACGAACAAAAGCTGAGTTCTCGAGTCAAAAAACCAACTTTTTACAACTTGCTCAATTTGCTATCCTTTCATTTCCAGTCTTCCTTGGTCGATCTGGGTCATATTAGGCCACTTAACCTGCTATTAGAAGCTTGTTTACACTTTTGGATTCTTGCATTTTGACCTCTTGAACTAGTAACCTTTGATTTCATAAGTGACCTTGTTTGGAGTTGGTAAGGTAGAAACTATCCTTCTTGAAAAGATAAACCTTTAGATTCTTTGATAACACACTTGGAGATTTTTTGGTAGTCTCTTGTCCATTCACTTTCATACAAATTCAATTTCAATTTCAATCAATATAACCTAGGTAAATCATCCTCCTGATCCATATGTGTTAGGGTATTCACCCATTTATTAGGCACCTCTATGGCAGTGTTGATTTATACCTCTTGCAAATTCTATCTTATCACCACTTGTTGGACAAGTTAATGCCTTTACTATCCTAGTTTGGTACCAACATTTCTTAGGATCATCCTATCAGATAGTACCTTTTGTTTCATGTCAATTACAACAAGATATCAAGTAAATCAAGGAAAATGACCTCAAGTAGTCTTTAACCAATTACCCTTAGTTCAAACTCGCCAAAAATGTAAGGGAAAATAAGCCATATTTGATCAATCACCTAGGAACAACTCAAAAGTTTGGTTTGATTCCAAGAGTAACCTTAGTGAGTTGGGTACCCCCTTAGCATCTTCTCACTCAGATATGGATATGAGTTACACAATGACTCAGAGAGAGAGGGAAGACATGGATAAACATCTTGATGACATATTTGTGAAGCATAGAGACACTATTTCATTTAGTGGTTCTTCTCGTGACAGTCAACCAACTTCACCCCTTATCTAAACTAGATATCCAGATGCACACCAAAGAGCTGAGAGGGGTAAGAGGCAAGCTTATGAGGATGAGATATCACAACATGAGAACCAAGGATATGAAATTTATGACACTCATGTCAATGCAACCTATACCAACAAATTGTTTATAAATTAAAGACCAAGTTCACTACTCAAAAAATCTTCAAGATATATGAGTGAAATACTTAAGAGGATTGAGCATGAAAAGAAAGCCTTCCTAGATGAACAAGCTGAAAAGGAAGATAAATTTAGACTTCTAGAATAGGAAATACAAACTTTGGTGGAAATGGAAAAGAAAGCCTTCCAAGAGGAGCAAGATAGGCTCTTGGCTCAACAACTTAATGATCAATTTAACAACATGTGTGTTAGTGGTGGAAACAACTGTCCTCCATCCACTCCTCCTAAGACTCCATAAAGTGGAAGACATTCAAGAACACCATCATGATCTCCTAGCCCTAGAGGAAGAAGGGATTCTAGACATGATCATTATAGGATTCGAACACCTCCTAGGAACTCAAGACAACCTTCATAACATGCTCATCATGGTTCAAAATATGGGGGTAGTAGCTCAAGTTTTGATCTCACCTCCCAAGACTTCATGAAAATGCAACAAGAGCCACTTTTCCAACAATATGTGGAGAAATATTTAGAGAAAAACAAAGACAAGTTCCTAGAGAGTTTAATCAACAAGGGTGCAAGAGTCCCCTACAACTTTGATGTGGAAAAAAATATTAAGAGGCAAGGGCCATCTCAAGAAGAGGAGATCAAACAACTTAAGAGCATGATAGAAAAGATGTTAGCACCCTAGAATTCATTCTCACTTGATTCAATTTGTCCTAATCCTTTTGACAAAAGTGTTAACGTGAAAGACTTCCCTAGAAAGGTTGTGATCCCTCAATCTCACAAGTATGATGGGAATGGAGATCCACATGATCATGTGTGCCAGTTTTATACCACAAGCTTTGAGTTCCATCAAGATGAATCGTATCTCATGAGATTGTTCCCAAGGAGTCTTAAGGGTCAAGCAATGGAATGGTTCACCAACATAACTCCTCCCATTAAGATTTTCAAAGAGCTTGTCCAGAGATTTGTTCAACACTTTACATACAACCTTTCAAGATCTATCACCTTGTTGGGCTTATGTAATTTAAAGAAAAACCAAGGGGAATCCTTTGTCACTTTATTGCAAAGGTGGAGGCGACAATGCTCTCGCTACCCTAGGACCATTCATGAAAAATGAAGATATTGACATCCTTGTTAGTAACTTGATTCCCAAAATGCGGTATGAAGTTAGGAAGATGGTTTTTGGTTCTTTTGACACCATGGTTGAAACCGCATGTAGGACTGAGGATGTTTTGAAAGAACAAGGAATTTTTCCAAACATGGAAACAACAACAACAATGGTCAAAATAACGACAAATCTAACAAGGATAAAGTGAGAAATTTACATTGGAATAGGAACAAACAAGTGGTCAATGATGGAGTTGTGGACTCCTCTCAAAAAAAAGATCAAACTGTGCTCCATTTGTCTAGTGTTTTTCAAGCCATGAATCTCAATACATCTAATCAACAAGAGAGCAAGCCGAGATACCAAGATAGGCCTAAGAAGGAAAGACATCAATTTTCAAAACTTGGTGACTCATATGAGGATGTATTGAAAACACTTATTGCCAACAACCTTGCACATCCTCAAGATCATGTGAAGCTTTACATACTTGATGTTAAGCCATATTGGTGGGATGAGAAGGCCTTTTGCAAGTTTCAAAATGGTATTGGACATGACATTGAAAACCGCTACAAACTCAAGCATCTTATTCAAGATCTCATTGAGAATGGAAAACTTAAGATAGATGGATTGAACACCAATGCCAATCATAAGGCATTCAAGGAACCTTTTCCCAAGTATGAAAGGGGGGAAACCTCTAAAACTAAGGATGGAAAAGCTGAGATAAATTACACTTACATAGATACAGAGAATACTATCAACATGATAGAATTTGTAGAAGAAAATGTCAATATGATGAGGGGTAAAGATCCATATGGGTATGATCTAGATGTGGACTCTCCTCCTATCTTTGATGAAGAACCCATCATGGTGCTAAGGGGTCCCAACTCTAGAGTGTCATCTCAAAGTCTTAATGCTGTCACACAAAGCCAAGATCTCATTGTCATTAGAGGAACCAATTCAATCCAATCAAGTGAACATAAGCAAGTGGCATCCCAGGATGTCACATAAAAACCAGAAGTTAATCATAAGTCAAGCTAGTGTCTTTTTTATCAGTTGCAAAGAACCCCATCTCAGATTTTGATCTTTGAGATCTTAGAGTTTTTCCCGAGACACAAGCAAGTCCTTGAGGATTCTTTGCACATGAAAAACGTCCCCAACAACTTAGATGTCAATCAATTCTAGAACATGGTTAAACACATTTCCAACCCTCATTACCTTACATTTTTGGAGGATGATGCTAAAGCTTTGAGCCACCCACACAATCTTGCTCTTCATATTGAGGTCATGATCCAAAGAACCTGTGTTAGGCGCGTGTTGATAGATTGGGGTGCTGGGCTTAATATTTTTTCCTTTAGTCTTTTGAAAGAGTTGGGTTATTCTTAAAAAGTCATAGATACTAGGAAAAGGATCACTATCAAAGCCTATGATGAGGCAGAAATAAGTTCCAAGGGGTTGGCTGTCCTTCCTGTTAGGATTGGCCCTGTTGAAAAAGATATTTTATTTCAAATAGTTGATGTCGGTCCCCTTGCCTATAATATCTTACTTAGTAGACCATGGATTCATGAGACGCAAGTGGTCTCATCTACCTATCATCAATGTGTTAAGTTACCCTACAATAGAATAGAGATTTGTATACTTGGGGATAACACTTTATCTGTTAATTCAATTTCAGCAGGAACTCATGTTCCCCTCAATAGAGAAGTAGAAGATTTTGATCTAACCTTAGCTAAATGTAAATACAAGCTTAAGTCAATAGACCTTGGCATGAGGGGGTATCAACTCAACTCCCTCACAACACTACCAGGTTTTCCTAGGTCTTATGGAAAGCCTTCACAAGAAAAGAAACCTTCTTCTTCAACTATGAACTTATTTGGAACATTTGTAGAATCATCAGTGCCTATCCAAGATGAGAAAGAAGAGACGTTTGTTAGAGACTGGATCTATAGAGAAGAGAAATATATGCACAATGAGAACTTCTCTCCCTCTCCTAAGGATTATGGAAGAGGGTATAATTTTTTCAAATAGATGGGCTATCCCGGACATGGCCCTCTTAATCACAGATTGGATGCTAGAGCCGAACCTCTTGATCATGCTCTTTTTGGATGCAAGTCCAAGAAGTCGGTTGGCCTAGGATTTGTGAATCACAATAAGCACACTACTCCTATTCTTGATAAGTCGAATAGAAAAGATGAACTAGAATACATACCTAATTTGACAAATCGGCAAGACATGTGTGAAGATTGGGTCCCTTCCACTAAAATCCTTTGGGGAGATTTAGATATTGTGATCACTCATGAGACAGATGCAACCTTAGAACAAGATGAATCAGATGTACAAGATCCTTTCAGACAATGTCAACAAAATAATCTTATTCGTTTAATAGAAAGAGAAGGTGCTACTCTTGATGACGCTAGACCTTCCACATCAAGATGTACCAAACCTTCATGGTGTAAACATCCTAGTTGCAGCTAAGATACAAATTCATATGAGTATGAATGAGACTCCTTCTCAGATCCTTCCATAGTTGACATGGATGTTGATTTTATCCACACTTATAGTTCTCAACTTGAGGTAGCTAACAAGTCACGTGTAGGATTAGAGGATTTGAACCCATGTGTTGCCTTAGTGGATGATTCTTCACTTGTTAGGATGAATCCTGATTTGGGTAGCTTAGAAGGATACTTGACGGACTCTGACTCTTTGATCACTAGTGATAATATCATTCACATTTATAACCTTGAACTAGTCGTTGACTTGCCTCTTGTTCATCCCAAACTCATTGATTGGTCCCAATGCTATCAAGAACTTGAGATCTTAATATTCCAAAATGATTATGAGATAGTATGTTACTTAAATGCCATTGAACCTGTAGTCTCTTCCATCACAGAACCGTCTACTAGTATGACAGAGCCAGACATCAAGTACCTTAGTCATAAATAAAAAGAAAATAAAATCAAAAGAATAGGAGTTCTGATGGTGAAAACCACAGTGTGGCGGTGTCAGAACTGAAAAAAGTAAAAATAAATGATGTATCCAAGGGTGAAAACATGGAAATGGGTGATACTTGAGGCCTTTGCACCACTGTTTCTTAACGCATGTCCGTGACACTTAGCCTTTCTCCATCACGCCTTTTCCTTTTTGCCTTTGTTTGTAATTATTCTTTGTCTTTGTCTAGGGGACATAACTATGTTATCTTTGGTCTCTTTGATGTGTTAGTTTTTAGGACATATCACAAATGGTGTTTTTCAACACCACCCCAATTGTATTTTTTTAATACAAACCCTGACATCGAGTGTTTTTCAATACTTATCAGTTTGGTCTTACCCAGTTTTGTCATGTGGTCTTACCTACTTGCAATCATTCAATCCTTATCCTCGGAACTCAGTATCAGTTAACACACTTAAATTTTTAAACACAACACTTAATTCTTGAGCTATGTCATGATCTTTTCTTTGTGTGCTAACAGTTATTGATTTTTGTTGAGTGTCCTTGTCTAATAAGTCTCTCTAGGATGTATAGCTAGAGGACTTGGGGCATGGGACATGTTTTTATTTTCTTCCTACTTTATGCTTCACTATTTTTGCACAACCATTCTGTTGGTCATCCTGGCCTCTATGCCTTGATATGAGTGTGGTTTTGCTATATTAATTTGGGTAAGCTAACATCACAATCATCTTGACCTTTATGTCTTTGATGCTTATGTTAGAATCTTTCCACATTCCAATCCAATATAAATCACATTCATATCTTCATAGTTGCACTTGTGACTAGTGATGATTGTGTGATTTTTTGATGTCTGTTAATAATGAACCAATCATGAAAATAAGTTCCTTAACATTCTCTAATGAATGATGAACACAAAATCCTATGTTACAGTTTCTCTATTGCAAGTACACCTTTGCATTTTCATGTAGCTTGCATTGTTAGACTTCATGTTAATTTGCATTTTTAGGTTGCATTACGAGTTTGAGAGGGGTTTCCTTCATCTTTTGTGTGGACTTTTAATCAAGTGTGGTCATGTTTGATCTTCATTTCCTTATCTTCTTTCATGATTTCAATCAAAATTTTCTATCTTAAATAGTTGATTGATTTTGGGGCATTCTCTTTCTTAAGGAAAATTCTCTTTCTTCTCTCCATTTCTTTCCACCTCTTCCAAACTTCTATCTTCTATTCACTTTCACCCCACTTTTTTTCTTGTAATTCAACCTTGAGGCATAATCTTTCACGCTTGATGATCTACCTTGGTTCTTTGATCCTTATATCTTTCATCTTTCATCAAGAAACTTATCTTTAGTTTGATTTGATCAAATTTATCAATTTGTTGTTTCTCGTCTATCTCATTTTGATTTCAATCACGAGGGGGCAATACCTATCAAACTTCAATCCTTGATTCAGCTTTATCAACCCTATCAAGCGATCCGCTTGGGTTAACCTTGCCTGAGATTCTTATCTTGGACGTGTCTGTTGGTGCCCAAAAATGCTGAATTGGATTTTCCATGGACTTGCCAATCCAAAGATGGGAAACCCAATTATTTTTGGCCAACTAACAGGAATGATTGATTATGATCCTCTTCCCCTACGCTTCTAGCTCTACAGGACCAAGGCGGGTGAGCCTTCACCTGAATAGGATTTTTATAGTAGATAACCTATGTATGGAACTCAATCTTCTGTCTCTCGAAGTATGACAAAGTACTATTAAGATCACAAAACTAAAAACAATATATTATTCCAATATTAAATATAATGTTGTAAGAAATTTAAAATAATTGATTGATTCAAGATATAAACTGGATAAATTAAATGGATATAGTAGTTCAAAACTTTAAAAAATGAAACTTTATACCACAATTCAGTTAACAAGAGAGACTGGTGCTTTAATCTAACAATGGGCAATAGAATCGATATCGCTTCAATCCTGTGTTCAACTTTAGAGACAACTTTGAAAACAAAACTTATCACCTTAAAGGTGTTATGAAATGCATATATAACTAAAATAAGCTTAGGTATATTTCAATTAGGTATAATTCCTCAAATGAAGGACCAATTGATCAAGGCCTTGATCAATAGGTTTTAACCATGCAAAAATGAGAAAAAACCAAATGAATATACAAAATATAAACTTGAATTGGAATATATGCAAATCAAAACTATCACTCTAAGGAATTTCTTATCGATTTATCTAAAGGACTGATTATAAAAAAATAATGAAATAATTGCATATACGAAAGAGAAAACAAACTTATCTCTGCTTGATAAAAAATCAGTATATTGAATTCATGTTTCCAATGTTTGATCTGGCTATGTCTATTTCAGCATTCTCCAAATCTTATTCTATTTTTTGAGTAGGTTCTTGTATCTATATAAATATAAAACTGAAGAGATGCATGGTAACATTGCACCCCTTCCTAAAAACTAACCTATAACTAACTATTCTAAACATTACAACAATTTGGATAACAAGTTGCCCTTTATGAATAATAGTTATCAACCGATTTAGTTTCACATAGCTGAACAAGTCTGAATCGATAGGTTTGCATATATATACATCCACAACCACCTTCATAATATCTACATAGTGCATTGAAGTCAATGACTTTAACAATGTATTATGTTGGTGCACGGTCACTAAATGAGGTTCTGTCGACAACAACTATGGCAGTTCCATTATTCCTTTAGTGATACAATATTCATAAGTCTTTGTTTAGGATTTGATTTCTATTTGATATCATCGTGTTTTCTTATGCTGAGAGTATTGCTTCCCACGATGCTATTTGATGGAAAATGAGACTTTTGTTGTTCATAACATTGGTGTTGAATTCAGAAGATGTCACCAATCTTATAATTGCTAGGAAGGATTGTCGCCACTTCACATGTATGTTGGAATTATATCACTATTGTTGTAGTCCATCCAAGCATAGACTAGCACCATTGATCTTGGAAACTAATGTTGTTAATAATATGTATCGCCTGTAGACTGTAAACGTTTCCCACCAGCCTTTTCTAATATAGTTATTAACTATCTTTGCAGACATTGATGAACTCTTATAGCGTGCATAACCTTTTGTAATCATCAGTTCAATTTTCTGATGATTGCCTGATATTTGAAATGAGGCTATCCATCTTACTCGATATCAACCATAAAGTCGACTACCTTTTCCATTATTCTTGCATATGATTGTTCTTTGTAGGATTCTTTATGTTGATTACATAACGCTTTATAGTTTTCAGAAATAGTTTATAGTATTCAGAAACTACATGTTCTGATGGAAATAGAACCGATCAAATAACAACTCATCTGATGAGTCATCGATGAGTTCCCAGATATGCATCTTTGATAAGTATGGGTTTTTTACTTCCATTTTAACCTTATTCAGCCCGTCATAACCATAATACTTTCATTATAAACTGGTGTGTGTTAAGTCATTACTGTCGACTCCAAGGAATAAACAATTTAAAACATAATTCAATACTCCACAAAGGAGTTACGCCATGATAGTGTTGCCATGATGCAATCAGTAGTTTCCATAATTGGTCGGTGCCAAGTTCTTCATGCTTAATCAAATGTTGATTGCATTATTTGTTTGCCAACTGTATATTTTAATGTTGATCGATGATGATCCCTCTGCGACCAAGTTTGTAGGCAACTATTTGTCTCAATGTCAAAAATCTGTACTATCGAGCGTCTGATATATCCATCATGTTCACCACCTTGGTAGCCTACATGCAACGTGAAATTATTAGCGATAAAAAACTTTAATATTTAAAGTGCCATATAAAATCTAATCTCAATGTTATCACTACTGCCACCATGCTATAACTAAACAAAGGATAGGTGTTTGATCACATGATTACATAAGTTATAGATTAATTATAACCATTCTATTTTGACCTCAACCTTGGTAAAATTATTTGCGTAAATAGAACATATAAGCATATATTAATGGTAAACAAACATATCTATTGTCGATATGGATTCAAATAATATAACATTCAATAGAATACATAAGGGACATAAGTAAAACCTAGAAACACAATCCTAAGTTTGGAGGTAAACATATCTGGATAAGGGTAATATTGTTCACCAAATTACAGATCAAATTTTGATGGATGGAAGGCTTATCAAAAGGCGATAAATTGATTATTCTTTAAAAGAATAAGAAAATGTAAAGATAATATGAGATTCATATGTTAATGATTACACATTAAGGAATAGAAATAAACCCAATCTATTACATAAGGTTCATACTATTTTAATTGGTCTCTTTAAATTATCTCCTTTTATTTCCTTAAAACAAATTTGTTTCCATCAATAATCAGATAAAAGAGTACTATATAAAAGCAATAACACATCATTATTTATTATTTTTCCTTGATTTATAATTAATGACATGAAATTCAAAACTTTAGATAGGCATATTAAAATATAACTTATGCTCATGATTAACAACAAAAGAAATCATATATACTAACCACCTTCCCTTATATTCCTTTTACACAATAATGATAACCCTAGTCATTCTATAAGAATTAGGGCATAACATATAGATTCATATATATGAAAAGGAAATATCA
>MU227273.1:1300553-1311780 GCA_018584345.1 Thuja plicata
AGGTTTGATCATTTCATCAATTATCTTATTTAATTAAAAGAAAACAATTCCTTTTTATTAAATAAAATAATCTTATTAAATTAAAATTCCTTTTTAATTAAATAATCTTATCTTATTTAATTAAAATATCTCTTAATTAAATAATATTATCTCATTTAATTAAAACATTCATTTTAATTAGATTAAATAATCTTATTTAATTAAAAGAAAATCTCTCTTTTAATTAAATAAAACCCCCACTTAAATCCCTCTTTGTTGAAAAATGAAATAAATTAAATAAAAATAAATAAAGTTCCCTTTTCTACACATCTTCCTAAGTGGTGGGTTTTTTTGCCTATTAATTATAGCCTTTGATTTTGGCTTTTGAAGATATGAGCACATAGATCAACCAAGATTTAATCTCCACCATTGCTTATTTTCTTTTTGCCTCTTAATCTCTACCATCCATTTCTCTTTAAAAGGAAACCCCTCCTTCTCATTTGGATAATCAATAATCAATAATTAAGAAATCAATCATCTTTTTCATGCTATTGTTATGCTACAGGTTTGGAGAGCAATTTTGGAGGAGATTTTGAGCACTTAAGCTTGGATATTGAAACTTCTTCTTCTTGTCTTCTTATTTCATGCCCCATGACAATCCATTTAGATTAATTTTTCTCTTGCATGTTAGATTAGATTCATGTTTCCTTTCAAAGATTAATCTTGCATTTGTATTTCCTTTCATAGAATAATCACACATTGTTATCATATATATTAATTTCCTTTCTTGCATTGTTATCATATAGAATAGATTTTATTTGCATGCATACTTGATGGTCATGGAGACTAGCACTTTTTCTTTTCCTCTTTGAATCTCTCATTTTATGGTGTACTTGCATGGGCACAAACTAGGTCAATCTGAGGGCTTCCATTACAAACCCTTGCATTCCATGAATAGAGAGCTATGAGTCACGATTTGAGATATCATTCTTGAGAAATCTTAGATACAATGATTCATAGAAGTGTGACACATTTTTAGCACACACTCTGCTTCAATAGTAGACTGAGAGATGCATCCTTGCTTCTTACTGATCCATGTGACAAGTCTGTCACCCATAAAGAATACTCCTCCAGTTGTGCTCTTTCGGTCATCAATATTTCCAGCCCAATCGGTGTCAGTAAAGGCCTTAAGTTCAAATTTTCTTTCTCTTCTATACCATAATCCATATTCCTCGGTATTCTTTAGATATCTTAGGATTCTTTTCACAACAACCATATGTGATTACCTGGGATTAGCAGAAAATATAGCAACTATTCCTACTGCATGTGCAATATCTGGTCTAGTATGTACAACATACATGAGTTTTCCAATCATTGATCTATACAAAGTCTGATTTATCTCTGATGACTTTTCCTCCTTTGTCAGCTTACATCTAGTTTCCATTGATGTTCCAACTAGTTTGGAATCTTCTATCTTGAATATTTTCAGAACTTCTTTGATGTATTTGGATTGAGTAATGAAAATACCTTCATCTTTTTGCATGATTTGTAGACCAAGAAAGAACTTAATCTCTCCAAACATAGAAATCTCGAACTCTTTTCTCATTTCATTTGCATATGATTTTCATAGCATATCATTGCCTCCAAATATGATATTATCAACAAATATCTCAGCAATCAAAATGTTAGCATCAATATCTTTCTTCAAATAAGAATTATTGTTTTCACTAGTCCTTACAAATCCAATACTTATAAGATAGGAATGAAGTCTTTCATACCAGGCTCAGGGTGCTTGTTTCAATCCATATAGGGCTTTGTGTAGTCTACATACCATGTCCCTCTTGTCTAGATCAATAAACCCTTCTGGTTTCTCAATGCATACCTCTTCCTCAAGTATTCCATTTAGGAATGCTGACTTGACATCCATTTGGTGTACCTTGAATCCTTTACATGCAACATAAGAAAGTAATATTCTCACTCCTTCTAGCCTAGAAATGTGTGCAAAGGTCTCTCCATAGTCAATCCCTTCTTCTTGTGCATACCCCTTGCATACTATTCTTGCTTTGTTTCTGGTGACTTCTCCATTCTCATTCATTTTATTCCTGAATATCCATTTTGTACCAATGACATTCTTGTCATCTGGTCTTGGTACAAGTGTCCATGTCTTGTTTTTCTCAATCTTCTCAATTTCTTCATTCATAGCACTAATCCATTCATCATTATCAAGTGCGGCATTGACATATTTTGGCTCATAATCACAAATGAGACATCTTGTATTTAGAGACTTACTTCTGGTTCTCATACTAGCCTTTTTATCTCCAATGATCTAGTTTTGTGGATGGTTCCTTCTGACATATTTGGCAAGTACAGGTTCAGATCTTTGTCTATCATCTTGATCATCATTGTGTCCTTCACTCTGATCTCTATCACTTGGTACATCATCTTGAGCAATATCTTGATTGTCGGTATTTGCAGCTTGATGCTCGGGTGCAATGATCTATTGCTTAGGAACTCTACATTTTTGGTCGGGTAGAGTGTTAGGTTCTTCATTGTAAACAAACATGTTGTAGTCCTCTGGTTCTTTTGTGCTTTCCTTTTCATTCTTCTCTACAAACTCATCTATCTTTACATTTGCACTTTCAACAATTTTTTTTGAGGCTTTATTGAAACATTTATAAGCCTTTCTCTTGGTGGAATACCCTAGAAATATTCTTTCATCACTCTTGGAGTCAAGCTTTCCATTTCTATCATCTTTTAAGATATAACATTGACTAGAAATTTTTTTGAAGTAACTTACATTGGGTGTGTAATCATACCATACCTCATAAGGTGTCTTCTTGGTGTCTTTCTTCAATTGTACTCTATTCAATGTGTAAACAATAGTACTGCTAGCTTCCCTCCAAAAGATTTAGGTGATGCCTTTTTCTATCATCAGTGTCCTTGCACAATCAACAATGGATCTATTTATCCTTTCAACAATTCTATTTTGCTGTGGTTTTCTCAGTGCCGAGATCTTTCTTTTGATTCCATGCTCATTACAAAAGTTAGTGAATTCATCTAAAATAAATTCCCCTCCTCTATCTGATCTTAAGCATTTCAATTCCTTACCTCTTTATTTCTCTACCATTGCTTTGTACCATTTAAACATCTTGAATGCTTCAAATTTATCTTTTAGAAACATTACTGCCATCATTCTAGAGTAATCATCAACAAAGAGAATAAAATATCTATCACCATAATAACTCTTTGTCCTCATGGGTCCACATAGGTTAGTATGGACTAATTCTAGAATGACATCAGATGTATGGTTATGTCCAGGATCATGGTATGCCAAAAAGTGGCGATGTGAAAAGAAGTCCTGATTGGTAGACTGATTGAAAAATAACTATAACTTTCAAATGGTATAACCATTTTTTAAGTATCCAACATATGTAACATTCTATGCTTCACCTACCACAATAAAAAAAGAAAAAATAATCAATTTGATGAAGTTTAGACTAAGTTAAGGTGGTGAGACACGAGACCTTTTATATTTTGGAAAAGTTTTAGAAGAAAAATCATAATTAATTATTTACTTGGAAAAAAATTACACAAAAATATGGGTCACATCTACACATGAGTCTACTACTTATATATAGAATCTTGTAAAAAAATATTATCATTTGATTGAGTTTAAGGTGGTCAGACATACACCTACTTCTTATCTTTTTAGTCCTAGTTGATAGACTGATTGAAAAATAACTATAAATTTCAAATGGTATAACATTTTTGAAATAAAAAACTTGAGTCACATTCTATGATTTACCTAATATAATAAAAAAATTAAAATTTTTCAATTTGATGAAGTTTAGACTAAGTTAAGGTGGTCAGACACGAGATTTTGTATACTCTGGAAAAGTTGTAGTAGAAAAATCATAATTAATTATTTACTAGGAAAAACATTATAAAAAAATATGTGTCACATCTGGATATGAGTATACTACTTATATCTATAATCTTGTAAAAAAATATTATCAGTTTATTGTGTTTAAGGTGGTCAAACATACACCTACTTCTTATCTTTTTCTTGAAATTTTCATA
Source organism: Thuja plicata (assembly GCA_018584345.1). Taxonomy (NCBI): domain Eukaryota; kingdom Viridiplantae; phylum Streptophyta; class Pinopsida; order Cupressales; family Cupressaceae; genus Thuja; species Thuja plicata. The sequence goes on from MU227273.1 coordinate 1,304,613, forward strand.
CTACCGCAATGAAATTTGAAATTTTTACCATATAGAGTAATTTTTTTTCAAAAAATGACTAGTCTCTTAGAAACTAAATTCAATTTTCTATATATTCTCTTCTTACATATTTTTGAGATAATATTGATAACTTGTTCAAATTTTTATGTGAACTTGTCTAACCCTGATTTTATGTATTTTCATTGCCACTTAAGGACATGTTTGGCATACCATGATCCTGCACATACCCGTATGGGTTTTTCTTTTGAAACTAGAATTTTTCGTCTTACCTTTTTGACAATTTTTGCACATGATATTGTTGGGCTTAATCATTGTCGGTAAGCCTCTTACATTTCTCTTTCTACTTATCTTTATTATGTTGTCAAAGTTCACATGCCACAATCTTTTGTGCCACAACCATATGTCTTCATTTCTAGCCATTAGGCAAGTGGTGTCAATATCATTCAGATAGAATAATTTACCTTTTGTCTGCTCACCGATACCAATCACACTTCCTAATTTATTGAAGATCTTTTCCTTTTTATTCTCAAATTCTACTCTATAACCTAAATTATTCAACCGAGAAACACTCAATAGATTATAATTCAATCCTTTCACCCAATAAGAATTTTCATATTTTATCAGGTTATTAACCATTATAGTTCCTTTACCTTCAAATGGAGAAGGTGTGTCATTACCCATTCTTACTGAACCACCATTGTAGTATTCAAAAGTCTCAAAATTTTGTTTGTCACCGGTAATATGGTGAGTGCAGCCACTATCTATGATCCAGAGATCATTTTTACTAACTTTAGATATGAGTGCAGTTTCTACATACCTTTATTCATCATCATCTGAATCATATTTTATTGCTACAAATACCATCTCAATGTCTTCATCAGATTCGGCGTCAGTATCTTCATCTTTGAATTTAGCTAAGTAACTGGCCTTCTTTCCTTTGTCCTTGTAGTCTCGGGTATCTATTCTTTCTGATTTTTAGTTGCTTCTGTAATCACCTCTGTCATACTTCTTTTCAAATGACCTGTCATTACTTCTATCATCTTTTCTTCTGTTAGGACGTCTTTCATCAAAGTGTCCAATCTCTTTACAATTAAAACACACTAGTGGTAATTTACCTTTGTATTTACCTTTGCCTCTCTGCATTCTTCTAGCCATAAGTACTACAATTTCATCAAGATCTTCTTCTTCACTTTCACTATCACTATCTTTTCTCATGGTGTGTTTATGACTTGATTTACTTATTCTCAAAGAAGATTTGAATGTAGACTCTATGTTTGGTAAGACACTATTATCAAAGTTGTTCACCTCAAATGAAATCAGTCTTCCAATCAAACTATCTAGAGTAAAATTTCTATTTGCTACTGCTCTCATTTCTTGTATGGAAGATACTCTAATAGCATAAGTAGGTAGTAAGGTTCTTAGAATTTTACTTACCATTGTATCTTCATCTAGTACACCTCTAACTCCTCAGATTGCATTGACTACCTCTTTGATTCTTGTGTTGTACTGTGTGATGTTTTCACCTTCTTTCATTCTAAGATCATCAAACATTCCTCTAAGGCTTTCTACCTTGGCTCTCAAAACATTTATATCACCACCATGTACAAGCTTCAATTTGTCCCACATCTGATTTGAAATTGTGCATGCTTTGACATCTTCAAATTTAGCATCAGAGAGTGAGGAAGCAAGCTCTATCATCATGCAGTTGTGCTCATGCTTCTATCTCATTTGTTCAACTACGGATTCTCCTGTAGGAAACACATATTCAGTATCTAAGTATTGAGTAACATCATTTCCAATACCTGATAAGTGGAGTCTTATTCTTCTTTGACATGAAGCAAAGTTGTCTTTGTTCAACTAGGGCACATATCGTCTATTCATCCTGTGATCTTTAGCTTAGGTCTTGAAACCTTCCTTCTAATCACACAAGCTCTAATACCAAATGTTAGTAATAACTGAGAGGGGGGGGTGAATTAGTGGACTCAAAAATTAATCCTTAAATCAACCCTTCAAACTTAGTACCACAAATTATACCTCTAGTTATATTCAGTCCTTTAAGATGAATGCCTTGAAATACTTTTAACAAATTGCTACTTGTCAGAATGCTTTGTAAAACCTTCTTCTGTATGTTTACTGATAAGAAGTCTTTCTATTTACCGAAACATAGTAAATAACTAGAGTATACCGATCAATCCAGAATAACTTATGTGAAATGTAAAACAGTAAAGTAATAAAACATAAACACATAACACGTGGATTTTTAACGTGAAAACCCTGTTAGGGAAAAATCACTGGGACCGGTACCCTAAATGTTCACTCTTTTGAAGTGAGCTCGGTTAAGAGCCAACCATGTTAAAGGTTACAAACACACGATTAGGTGTGACCTTGTTAGAGGATTTAAAAGATAGTTTGTCACTTAGTATCTGGCATCTAATGCTACCATCCTTGATTAAACACTCACTTGGCCTATCAATAAGTATCAGGCATATCCAATGCTACTTTGTATGATAAGACTTTTTGATAGTCCTTGGGATGTATCTCAATTACAAAAGACTATTAAGTCCTGCTCGATTAAGAGACTTGATGTTTCAATGGTTAAACTGAAACAATAAAGTGATCTATTCACACATACAACTTGAATTGCAAATTTTCAGATCTATTGAAAGTGTATTACCTCTCTAATCAATATAATCAATTCAATACCTTTGCTCCACACTATTCTGCTCTGTGATTTTTTTTCACTATTTTTCGGTGTCTACAAAATCTAGCTCTTTCCTCATCTTGTTGATTAGGTCTGAATGAAGACTTTCTTCTCCTTCAAAATCTCTTCAACATCTATTTTCTTATCACTCCCCTTCACCACCTTCGTAATGAATTAGGTTGTCTATTTATAGACATGATATCACATTTTCTTGGCTTTCTTAATCTTGGCATGATCAACAATTCTTGCCACTTAAATTTAAAGCAAAACTCCAGTTTAATCTCAAAGAGACCTTCTTGCCAACTAGACAAAGTAGCTTTAAATCCTTTACTTATCTTCGGCTTTATCTTGTCGATTAAAACAATGATAAGTATCAGTTAAGTCTATTTTTAGCTCTTAACAACTAAGCATTTTGTCATTTCTAAACTCTCTGTTCTCTCGGTCAATACTTCAGTTAGTCATCGGTGATAACTGACTATTCCGTCAATGTGACTTCAGTTGTCTTCAGGATCTCCGTCCGTCGGGCAACACTGTAATTCTGTCTGTCGGGTTACTATGTTCTTTTCTCATCAGGAAACACTATGACTTTTCTCGTTGGTAATGCTGTGCATTTTCTCATCGTGTAACACTATGACTTTTCTCTTTTACTTTGTCCATCGGTATGCACTCCATCGGTATATACAATCACTTTGTGAATACTTGACTTATATGCATTATTAAAATTATAGCCTTTGATTCATTGGTTCTTTGAATTCTTTAGCAGTATGTCCATGACCATACATATTATATGAAGTTGACGTTAATGACAATACAATACATTAACTGATTTAATGCCTTGCATGATCATCAACATAATACCTTCAAACATTCAATCAGTTATAGTTCATCAACTACTTCAAACATTCATAAAATATGCTATAATAAGGATAATGTCATCAAATCAATTGCATGCCCTCCATATGGATGTTACAAAACCAAATTAGAAAGAAGCGCATTGATATCTATTTTAGAAAAAAATATTATGGTCTATGAAGTCAATGTAACTTTTTGAAAATGACATTTTCAGCAACATAGCAGTTTTTCGTGGGAGAAAAAAAAACCATTCAAATAAATTCAAAAAAAAAAAGAAAAAAATAAATTTAGAGTCTATATAGAAAATCCTAAAAGAATCTAGTTTACTTCATCTTCCGATTTCAAACGATAACGACAATATGCATCTCAATCTTAAAGTTTTTTTCAAAATGTAGACTTCAATGTCCATTTAGGAAAAAAAATGTAACCCACTATTGTGGGATCACCCCACGGTGAGTTTGAAATATACTTGAATAACATAATATTTAAGCAAGAGTTCAAGAACCATAAGGGAGTTTTTCAAGTTCAGCAAGAATATGATCACAAAAAATACTAATCACATGAAACACCAAAGTATTCTCCACCCTACTACTCTTCTTGAGATATATGTTAAAATATGGTGGGGAGTTACCTATAGCATGGGTAGTATGAAAGTTAACAAAAAAGGATTTGAACAAAAGAGAGATGGTATTCGCAAGGATAATTAGAGATACTAAGGGAAAGAAGCTAGACTTGGATATGCCAAAAGTGTGGCAACAAAAACAAATAACTAGACTAAAGATATAGCCCTCTCGTGGGGATTAAAAATAATCACACATCATGGATTTATTAATGTACTAATAGGAGAAGATTCCAAGTTAGGAAATGATCTCATGAAATCAATAAATCCTCCACCTTGGAGGATTTAAAACTATATTGAGGAAAGTAAGCAGTACAATACAACCAAATTAAAATGAACACAACATAACATAATAATTTATCAATACGCTTAACTAAATTTCCAATAATTTTTTAAGTATAAAATATCAATAACATAAGACATTATTCAAATCAGCAAGTGAAAATATCACCTAATTTGAAGCGATGCCACTAATCATTAAATTTTTAACAATAAATTTAAAATTATAATAACTAAACATGACATACCTCTTTGTTACTTGAGTTGCTTCTACTTTACATTTTTTATGCATTTGCCTTGCATCCAAATAAATGTACGTACATACATACCTACAAAACTAAATACATGACATAAAATCTATTGAAAGTTAGGTACATGCTCAAAAAGATGAGCTACAACAATATATTAGCTAGATAAGTGATATGTTATTTACATATGGATTTGTAAAGAGGGAAAAAGTACACATAATATAAGGAAGAAGTGAACAAATTTTATTTTAAATAATATAAGGACAAGTTCTAGGGGATAAACCTATGCCTTAAGGGCTCATACACTATGGACTTACCTACTACATGAACAAAGACATTGCAGTTTGAACTCTAAATTTAAAACCATTAATTGTAAACTTTTAAGAGTAAGTATGCAACCCTTTCTAGAATCTAGTTCCCTAGACAATTTCTTCATGGAAAATCACCCTCTTAGGTGAAGCACCCATAACCAATAAGAGAAAGCATTTTATTACATTGTTTTAATACATTAGTTTAGCTTTACATATTCATTGCACCCAAGGTATTATTTTATTGCTAGTGACAAGTTTAGACTTTAGAATTGGATATATATTTATGTATTTCCTTGACCATTCTATGAAGCTAATTCTACTTTAATGCATGAGATTTAAGAAGGATTACAATTAATGCTACTAAATTTGATAGATGTGATGATTATTTTGATGATACGACAATATTGTTTATGTATTATTTACGTTCTATGCTAATGATTATTTATTTGTTCATCATTTATTGATGCACTAAGCCTACCCACGTTTCATTCAATGCTATGTGTATGTTATAGTTCTATGATGATTCTGTTTGGCATGTTTGTGTGGAGAGGAACAAAGTCGTAGTAAATCATTTATGAGGCCCACACAATCTCTCCTCTCCTCTTCCTTTTCTATCATTGTTTGCTTATATATTTGTATATCTTCATGCTTCATCCTTGTGATGTAGGTTTGTAGGTACTAGGCGTCGACTTCCCTAAATTGGTAGGATTGAGAGTTTCTTTACTCGATGGAAGTTGTTGATGTAGATATAACATAAGGCCCAAATTTCCTTTATGATCCAGCCTAGCCATCACTCCATGTTGGGATGATTATGTCGTGTGTCACTGATTCAAGTTTTAAAGCAGACATCATTGAATTCTTCATGATCCCATGTGTATGCTTGGCATGTGATGATGTTATTTATTCTTTTGTTTGCATGATGTATTTTGATTATTGCATTTTTTTAATTGTTGAATTAGTGATAGTGATTGTGCTTATGTTGATCATATTATTATTTGATCTTTGGCCTTTGTAATGTCTTGTTGGACCACCCACATGTTGGTATTATGTTTAATTATAATATTTGTTAGTTATTAAAATAATCTTAAATATCATCTAAATATAATTAATGTGTGATACATACTTATTTTAACCTTGCGACTTCCAAGAGTAAGTCAAGGTTTAGGGGGGAGGATGTACTATCCTTCCACGTTACTATGTTTTGGATCTTGTTCATGTTCTCTGAATTGTTTTAGTTTATTTACGTCGGGACTTATGTTGATACGGTTAAATTTATGTTATAAAAGTATTAATAACAAGTAATAAATTATTAAACTGTATTATTATTACTATCAATGTTAAAAAGTCTTCATAATAAATATCATTTTTATCATTGACGATAGTGTGTGGTGTGTCATTAAACATTCTTCTATATTAGACAACAAATTTAATAAATGCAATTTGTCCTTTCGGAGTGGGCTCAAATTTTAGTGTGGGATATTCTTAGCTATGGAGTTCGAAGGTAAAATTAAGAGGAGAACCACGTCGTTATGACGTTCCTCATTACTCTGTATTATAACGGTAGAACATGGACAACAAACTTTTGTTTTGTAAAATAATAATGGAAGTCTAGTTATAGTTTGAAATGATTCTTTATTGTACTTGCCGTAGGCTATACTATTGCATTCAGTTTGCACAATTCGTGAATTAGTTTTCGGACAATAGACCAATTCTAAGTCACTATTTTTTGTTGTTAGAATATTTATAATGTTTAAATATTTATTTATGAATTAAATAAATGATATAAATTACTTATCTCCTTTTTGATTGGTTTAATTGATTTGGTCTTATAGGACCTCTTTTTTCGGAGCTTGAGAAAATTTGTTGAAAAAGTTTTTAACCATAGTTTGTAATATATAATTCATCTCTCATTTAATTTATTTTGAAATTAGTTTTTTAATTTACAATATAATATATTTTTATGAGATACTATATTTTATATTTTATTACTATAAACATGTTATTATTATATTTTATTGTTTACAAATTTTAATTACAATATATTTGAACAATGTTATTTAATATATAATTATTATATATTCTAAAATATTTACTATTATATATATATACATACATATACATATACATGTATACATACATATACATGTATATATATATA
>MU227273.1:1319111-1342921 GCA_018584345.1 Thuja plicata
TATGTGCAGATTGTAACTGTAGGAATTTGAAGCACTTCTTTTTTATGTACACGGAATATTCTTGAGAATATGCCCGTGCTGGGATTTGTGTTTGTGCTCCCATTGTAAGAACGCCTCTCGGCATAATAAATACCTTTAGTTATTGCCTAAATATTGCCTAAATTTTTGAATTTGTCCTGCATATAGGTTTTGTGAAGTAAAAAAAAGTCAAATAATTCAAGTAGAAAATAATTTGAAAAAATTAAGTTGTTCTATATTGAACAAGATTATTTATATAATTATCATTATTTTGTAATGAGTATTTTTTATAGTTATTATACCATTTTAATCTAAGCAATGATACTAAAATGTAGTCATGATATTATATTACTAAAATGATAGGAATAAAAATTGGGTAAAATATTTTACATTAAATATGTTTAGGTTAAATTCAAATTGAAATTATGGATTTGGTTTTCTTTGTTTTACTTTTATATTAGTCTTGAATTTTTTTTATTGTTTTAGGTTGTCTTAATAAAATGATCCATTGTGTTTGTCTAAGAACTATATCCTAGTGGATCAAAATTATATCTAGGAATGTCTATTACATAAAGTAATATAGTTGTTTAGGCATTTTGGTTTAGCTTATGTGATAATACTAGTTAAGGTCTAATTTTACAAATGTTTTGAATTAAGTAAAAGCAGGATTTGAAAGGTCCTGGAACCTTGTACAAGAGATCAAAAGATAGACAAGGCTGATTAGTCAAGCAACAAAAAACTGGACAAAAGAGAAACAGGGGCCCAAGGCCCTACAGACCAAAAGATAGAAAAAGACAGCACCGAAGAAAAGACAGCCCAAAGATAAAAAGGGAGCAAAAAGGGATTTAATTGGTCTCCATCAGAAGTTTTGCCTGCTCTGCAAGAAGCTCCATGTTATCCACCGACAGTCTAAGATCATCTGTGTCTTTCTTCTTTATGCTTGAGCTAGTACGGATACCAGAACCCATCCCCTCTTTGGGGTCCTTGCTTTCCTCCCCTCTCATGGTTTCAAGTTTCTCCATCAGGTTCCTACATTGCTCAATAGACACTTTCAGAATATTATAGCTCTGCTCACAAATTTTTCTAACCATTAGGTCCATTTTTTTCCATTTTTTCTTCCTGTGAGGACAGGCACTCCTCAATCTTCTTGATTTCACCCTCTTTGCTATTTATTTTTTCCTCCATAGCTAAAACCTTAGTACCCAGTTCCCCAAAGGCTTCACCTTTTTTAATGGCTTCAGTCTAGTTTTTCAAATTGTTAGCCATGGAATCTTCCCCAAAGGTAGCAATTTTTATCATACCCACAGTCTTTGTTTGTTCATTAAAATCAGTCTTCATTTTCTTAATGTCCTGAGCAATAGTGGCCATGAACTTCCTGAAAGAGAGGATGCTAGCTTTCTGAGCCGCTTCAATATTGAAGCTCTCCTTAGCATTCTCAGTGTTTTCAGACTTAGTTTTACCCTGAAGACTAACCTCTTTTTCTTCATTCTCTGTTTTTAGTTTTTTCCTTTTCTTGCTCCATGTTCTCTTTATTATCCAAACTCTCATGACTAGGGGTATCCTCATCAGACAAAATAAGGATACCCTTATTCCTCTTGGACTTGGTAGAGATCTTAGGCCTGAAGTTAGCTTTCCTTTTTCTCTGAGTTTTGGGAGTTTGTTCGTCTTTAGTAAAACCCTCCATATTAGGGTTCATGTCCTCATTCCCCAGTTTGTTCTTGGAGATTTTCAAAGAACTTCCCTTCAGAATTCCCTTACCCCTGCTGCTAGGAATGTTCTCATCCTCAGTGTCTTTATCAAATCTTTCCCCTGAATCATCATCTTCAGTCTCCACATCATTGAGAATTTTTCCTTTACCAACAAATTTATCCAACTTCCTCATTTTTAAAATATCGTAAATGAGGACCATTAACCCTTGGTGGGATGCATGATCCCCAAAAGGGTCTTTCTAAAATTCTTTCATGGTGACATTCAGAGAACTCATTAAATAGAAAGGAATATTGATATCTTCGTTATGCCTAAAATAGTTTAAGATAACAAAGTGATGCCCGTAGGCTCTAGTAAATCTACCATCCAAGGTAAGATAATAGATAGCTGCATAAAGCACAAAATGCCATGGACGACTAATATTAGCAGCACTAAAAAAGCCACCTATCTTCTTGGCAAGTCTGTCAGCCTCCTCATCATTCTCAGGGAAACGCTCGTAGGCTTTATCAGAATAACTCCTATCACGGTAAAATTGCATGCCATGCATAGGGAGACTAGTGGCCTCCGCTATGAGTTCCTCTGTTATTTCAATCCATTGATTATTGAAATTGATTTTACCATTTTTCCAATTACGCATAAAGAAGCTTGTAATTGCAGGGTTTCCTCCACGAAGCTTCTCCATATACGCACCAAAGTTTCCTTTCTGTAGAATTTCCCACACTTTGTCATTCTGCTTCCATTCGCTACAATCCGCAGGTTCATGTCTTTTCTTTCCTCCTCCCATTCTATATTTTCTTTCAGTGTTGTTCTGGTTCTCTCTGTACTTAATAATGTTGTTGTTCTCCTTTTCAATAATATTGTCCTCAATATTCATGAACCCCCAAAATCTGTGCATAAGAATAATGCAACCCCAAGTGGTATTGTAGAGGATTAAATCCTCATTATTAGGACTTACAAAACTTGTGTAATCTGTATTCATTAAAATAAATGAGTTTCACTTCTTTTCCTACCGTAGATCAAATCCTTATGTGTGAGGGATTTGAGATCGTACGGAAAACTAGTTTCATCATTCCAAGTATAAACTCGGTCACTTTTGCATGTGTAGTTGGCCGCCCAATTGGCACAAATATTTCCTTCATGGTACACATGTGTCACAATGCATTTATTCATGTCCTTCATTATAGATTTGACATAATCAATAATGTTGCTAATCATCCATGAGGGTTTAGATATATTGTTGAGGGCTTTGACAATATTCAAAGAATCCCCTTCAACCCAAATATTTCTATAGTTATTTTCTTTCACCAAAATTAAACCATTAAGGGAAGCTAAAGCCTCAGCCATGTGATTATTTTGGACCCCCATCATGTATGATCATACCACATCCTGCAATTCCAGGATTACCCTTCGAGACCCCATCAAAGTTAATCTTAACCCAACCATTCGGAGGACTTTCCCAAACAATTCCGTCTCTAATGTTATTATGAATTTTCTCATCAAACATGATACCCCATTTTTCAAGGACAGTCCTATCTTATTTACCTTCAAGGTTCTCTTTGAATTTCATGATTTTGAAGTTCTCCATAATCATGTTCAGAGATTTCTTGAATAAGATATTAGGGGGAGTATTATTCTCTCTGAAGATTATTTCATTTCTTTCCTTCCAAATTGCCCAAGCAATATGGGGAAGCACAATTTGCCAAATCTTTCTGATGCAATCACTCTTAGAATTAAAACTCCATGAAGTAAACATATTATGGATATCATTGGGTAAAACCCATTCAGCATTGAAGGCCTTCATCTAGTAGGACCAAACCTCATTAGCATAATTGCAGTGAATGAACAAATGATTGACTGTTTCTTCCTCTTCCCTACACATAACACACATATTAGTAATATACATACCTCTATTCTTGACATTGTCAAGAGTGAGAATTTTATTTTGAATCATAGTCCAGAAGAAGATGTTGATTTTAGGGGTAATCCCTTTGATCTAGGCCTTGGCCCAAAAGGGGGTTTCCTTGTTCTCCTCATTAAGATTATAAGTTGATCCCACAGTAATATTACCATTCGTAGTATATTTCCAGATCATAGAGTCTTCTTTTGTATTATGAATCATAGAGTTGAGAGTGATATTAAGAGATAGAAGGGCATTGTCCACAGTATTAAGATCCTTCCAAATCCCATTACAATTGTAATCCATAACCTTAGTGTTGAATATTTCTTTGCATAAAACAACAAAAGGGCCCCAAATAGTATTCATAATAGGAGGTTGACTGCCTATCCAAATATCTTCCCAAAAATCCACTCTATTTCCCTTGCCAATTTTCCATTTTACACCTTTTCTGATAATATTCTTTATTTTTATCACATTCTTCCATATGCAAGATCCCATCAAGATATCTTCTATATTAAGAAAATCAATAAGAGAGTCAAATTTTCTATTATATTTACTATGCCAAATTGAATTCCATTCACCCTTCAGAGTGAAACCCCTCCAGCCAAGCTTAGCAAGAAGAGCTTCATTCATTCTTTTTATTTTCCTTATACCCAAACCACCTTTTGACTTGGGCATATAGACTTTATCCTAGGCAATAAGGGCAAATCTATTGGATTTTTCAACACCATTCCAAAGGAAGTGCCTTTGAATTTTTTCAATAGCCTTAGCAAATTTGTTGGGAATCCTGTAGAGACTTAGAGCATAAGTAGGTATACTCTGAAGAGAAGATTTGAGAAGCTAAATCTTACCAGCCTGGCTGAGTAGAGCACCTTTCCACCCAGCAAGTTTCTTGTGAAATTTTTCCACCAGAGAGCTCCAAAAGGAATTTGGAGGATTAGTCTTGAGGGGGAGACCTAGATAGGTAGCAGGGAGCTCCCCAATTTGGCAGTTCATAATTCTGTTGATATTGTGTTGTCTGTACTCAGGAGTATTAATAAAATAAATAAAACTTTTATTCCAGTTGATATGCTGACCAGTAGCCTTACCATAAATGTTGAGAATTTTTTTGAGGTTCCTAGCTTCATTAATGGTAGCTTCCCCCATAAAAATGGAAGCATCCACAAATTGATGGTGGGAGCACACATAGTTAGAGGATGAAGGTTTTAATCCTTTGAGGTCCCCATTTCTGACAGTGCTCTCAATGTACCTACCCAGACATTCAATAACAATAATGAACAGAATAGGAGATAAAGGATCTCCCTGCCTAAAACCTCTGGAAGATTTAAAGAAGGCCGAAGGAGAACCATTAACAAGGACTGAGAAAGTGGGAGAGGACACCAACTGCATTAAAAGTTTTATACATTTAGGGCTGAAACCAAAGGATTTTAGAACATTCTGCAAGAAGTTCCAATCAACTCTATCATAAGCTTTGGAAAGGTCAATCTTGAGGATGAATCCATCTTTTCTAGCCATAGTCAGAGAATGTATGTTTTCATGGACAGTAATGATAGAATCTAAAATCTACCTTCCAGGAATAAATCCAGTTTTTTGGTGAGAAATTATCTTAGGTAGTAGTTTTAGAATCCTGGAGGTGATGACTTTTGATATGATTTTGTAGGAGGAATTACACAGACTGATAGGACGAAAGAGGAACATAGTATCAGCCCCATCTTTTTTCAGGATTAAAGCAATGAAAGTACCATTCATTTCTCTGAGAATTTTAGTAGAACCAAAGAACTCTTTGACAACATCAGTTATATCCTTATGAATGATCTCCCAATAGTCATGAAAAAATAATATAGGAAAGCCATCAGGACCCAGAGATTTATTGCCATCAAAGGAAAAGATAGCCTCTTTGATCTCATCATTAGAAGGAATGGTTGAAAGAAATTAATTATCATTATCATTCAAGATATTAGGTATACTTTCTAGGAGGTTACTTTGGAGATCCTGATCAAGTTGGTCATCCTGGGATAGAAGATTAAAGAAAAATCCTCTAGCTTCCTTAGAAATATCCTCCTCCTTTTCCATTTGTCTGTTGTCAACTTTGAGTTTTAATATCCTGTTGGCTTCCTTGTGTTTGATAGTCGTTAAGTGAAAGAATTTTGTATTCCTATCCCCCTCTGTTTCTAGATCTTTGCTTCCAGAAGATTTCCTTTTTGTGAACAATGTCATGATATTTACTTAGGATTTCTATTTCCTGTTCTTTGAGGTTATTCACATACCCATCCGTTTGAATAGATTCCTGCACCTCTTTAAGTTCAGTTATAATATCAACCTTAGAAGAAAAGATATTGCCAAAGGTTTCTTTGTTCCACTTCTTAATTCTATCTTTCACATGTTTCAGTTTATAGGTCATCCTATACATAGTTGTTCCTTCTATCTTAATATTCCACCATTCACTAATTTTGAGGTACATTTCAAGATGAATAGTCCACATTTTTTCAAATCTGAAAGGGTAGTTCTTACTTCTAATAATAGGATCAACAATAAACGACAGCGGGTAATGGTCTGAGCCTGCCCTAATAAAGGTAGTTAAAGAACAATTATACTGGTGAAACCATTCACTGGAAATTAAAGCTTTGTCTAATCTTACCTAGATCAATTCTTTGCCCGCTCTTCGATTAGACCAAGTGTAATTGATACCTTGAAGATCAATATAAGTAAGAGCTTGACTAGAAATGAAGTTCATTAGGTCAACCCTGCTTTCTAAATTAGGTTGAGTTCCTCCCAGTTTTTCATCTTCCTTAAGAGGGGTATTGAAGTCCCCCATAATGAGCCAACTCTCAAAATCAAAAGACTTCCTGACCTATTCCAGCTTCGTCCAGAAAGAATGTCTCCTTTTCTTGGTATTGGGAGCATAAATATTTGTAAGAATCCAGCAGGTACCTTCCTTGATACGGTGGAATCTTATACAAGCAATATTATTTTCCTGCATAAGGACATCACCCTCAATGATATCCCCATTCCAAAAAGTGACAATACCTCATGAGGCCCCTTCAGAACTACCTCCACTACAATAGTTATTTCTATAGTATTTGAGCTTTTCTACTTTATCCTTAGCCATTTTAGTTTCTTGGATGAGAATGATATCTGATCTATTATCTCTAACCATATTTCTAATAAGATCCTGCTTGTGAGGATTATTTAACCCTCTTATGTTCCAAGATATGATCTTCATTTCTTTCTGGTAATACCCAGCTGGGTAATAGTTTTCTGTGTTCCATCTGCTATATTTCTAGCCGCTTCTTGATTTATTTTTCTAGAGCTTGGTGGTCTTCCTGGTGGTGAGAGCTGGCATTCTCCAACATCTGGTTGAATGTTTTTGGCATTCTTCTGGCCTTTTGTCGCTGTCCCCTTCTTTTTTTTTTTTTTCCGCCATATTGGGTCTGTCTTGTTTCTCAAGTAATTTATCTATTTCCTAGTGGTTTGTCTTGTTTCTCAAGTAATTTTACAAATGTTGTTTAGAGATGGAAATTAGATAAATTATTATTTTGCTAGAGATAATTGTCTTATTATTAGCATTAGTTAACTTGCATTTTGAAAAAAATGTTCACTCAACTTAGATTGCCATAATAAACATGTTCCATTGTATTTGTTTGGTTTGGAATTAAATTTTCTTATTTAGTTAGAATGATGGAAAATTTAGTTAGAAATTGCTTTAACCCCACTCCATTTATTTCTATACCATTTGAAATTATGAATTATAATATGGTCTCTTAGACTGAAAGAAACAATTATAACCTGTGATGTGCATATGTTGTTAATGTAATTTAAGCCTTTTCTTGGGGTGCTTGTTAATTCATTTGTTTTTTTGGTTATTTTTTACCAGTAGCAGTTGTGATTTAAATGTGAATATATATGTGGATTATTATTCTATATTGAATAGGGGATTTGTCTTGAAGACTTGAGTGTTATTGTCCTATTGGATATGTGTATTCTTGTGTGGATTGCTTTGTTATTTCATGTTGAACATCTTGTAATGATTCATGATTTTTTGCAATGGTTTTGGCTTTGGTAACAAAGTCCTTGGGAGTTGTTCTAGTTTATGACTTTGTCTGTATGCTATTTTTATTTGATGTTTTCATGACTATTGATTTCTTATGTCAATTTGATGCTTGCATGTGAAGTTTCACCGTGATATGATTATTTGAGGCCTAACTATGTAATTGACGTCACAAGAGGATTGAATCTATTCTTATATATTTTATGGTTGGATTCTATCTATTTGATGATGATTATATTATGATAGTGATGATTGGACCCAAAGGGGACATAAGCATGAATTATACAGTATTTGGCTATGGTTTATGTTTTGGAATCTAGA
Source organism: Thuja plicata (assembly GCA_018584345.1). Lineage (NCBI taxonomy): Eukaryota > Viridiplantae > Streptophyta > Pinopsida > Cupressales > Cupressaceae > Thuja > Thuja plicata. The sequence continues at coordinate 1,327,103 of MU227273.1, forward strand.
GAGGTTCCTGTGAGATTCAGAGCATGAGGCTTTTATGAATTAGCTTTGATGTCCCTCTTGTTATGATTCCACATATGGATCCTATCGACGATTTTGATTTTATGCTACAAACTCTTCCTTTTTGGTTTCTTTGATTATGAGGACTTTATGAGGATTATTTGAGATTATTTGTGTTTCTCACTCTTTTGGTTTCACTTTGGAGCACAAGAGTGGTTTTCGAGGAACAAATTTAGGGGAGTGAATTGCAATGGGGGTCGGGGCCCTAAGCTGTTGCCAAGGTAACCCATTGCTGGTAGATTATCCAGTGATAACATAATAATTTTTTTGGGCATGGGTTAAAACACTAAATGAGATGTATAGTGCTAACAAAATAGCACCCATCATTGGATGCTTTAGGACCTATTAGGCTCCATTTTCATGATTTCGAGGTCTGAATCCTTGTTATACTTAATCCTTGTGACCTGCCTCTTCTTTTCTTGCATCTATCAATCATTGTCCCTGATATCATGGTGAAATTTGAGCCTACTTTACCTAGGACACATCACCAATGTTGATCCACCCCTAGGACACACTGCCAATGACGATCTATCCTTGGGACACATTGCCAATGAGACTCGTCCTGGTAGGATTTTGGCCCCAAATTTTTCTGAGAGCCCAATATCAGGGTCTTATTCTAAGGTTTTCTATTGTGGTTGGCTTAGATCAAATTTGAATCCCAATATGATTGATTTAGTATAAAAGGACTTCCTTTCTCCTCATTTTTTATATCACGTTCAAGTGCAAGAAATTTGGAAATCAAGTCATCAAGATTTCAAGAAATAAAGAGCAATTGAGGATTTGGATTCAAGATTTAAAGGCAAGCATCCAATTTCAGATCTTATTTTTTCCAGATCAATCAAATCAAAGGAAATCTTCACAAATTGATACAAGTTTCTCTCCCATGATGACCACGTAGAAGAATTATCAATCAAGCAAGAAGATCCTCTCTCTCTCTCTCTCTCTCTCTCTCTCTCTCTCTCTCTCTCTCTCTCTCTCTCTCTCTCNCCCTCTCTCTCTCTCTCTCTCTCTCTCTCTCTCTCTCTCTCTCTCTCTCTCTCTCTCTCTCTCTGCATGTGGTTATCAAGCATATCTACATTCTAGATCTTGGAAAGGAAATCATAGATCTATACATTTGTGACAAAATCCTTGATCCTATATCACCTTCCAAGGTAAAATCTTTGTATTCCAAGTACATTCAAGCATCTTCATGTATTTGAGGGGTTTTTTATAACTCTTAAAGGATCATAAGTTTGTCATTATTCTACAAGGAAATAGTTTTTGAACCGTCGGTTACATGATCACCGAATGACAACATTTAGTCAAGCACAGAGGTTACAAAAATAGTCAAGCGCAATGATCGTTGAAATCAGTGAAAACCAATAGCACTATCACTGAAAGATAGCTCAAAGAATAACTCGAGAGCATAGTTCAAACAATAAAATGAGAGCATAGTTCAAAGAATAACCTGAGAGCATAGTTTACAAAGTAACCTAAGAGCACAGTATATAGATTAAATTGACAGACAGTTCTATAGAGTATACCGAGCACTAGTCTACAAAGAGAGTTTTATTCCTGAGAAAAAGTGGATCTAAACTACATGTTAGCTAAAGCACTTCAATCTTAAAAAATAGGATTTTTCTTAGCTATAAAACCATTTCTTGAGGATCAAGTAAAGCATAAGTAATAGTTTTAATAAGTTTAGTTGATTGTATACATGCAAACTAGGAGATCAAGGTGAAGTTGTAAACCTTTGATCATAGAGTTTTTTTTGTAAAGCGTGAAACCTAATTAGGTCAAAACCTTTGTATATATAGATGTATAATCATTCAAGAACATGATGATTGTAGCCAAAAAAGACATCTATTAATCAGATGAAGAGTTTCATGCAGAAGGACACAAACGAAAGAATTCAGTTATGATGAACTAGATTCAAGGCTACCAAGCAGAATAGAGGTATTATTCATCACAATTAGGTGATACACAATTTTGAGAACTTAAAGGATCTATATTTAGCAATTCAAGATTGCAAGATATCAGGTCATAAGTAACTTTGTCTACTCTCTAACAATTGTAGCAAATAGAAGAAATCCTTTTTAAAAGTGGACTTAACAATCTTATTGTAAATCTCTTAACCGAGTGCAGACTTAATAGTGTTGCTAAAATCTCTTAACCGAGTACACATAACAAGTCTAACATGTTAGTCCTAACAAGGTAAGATCATCATAAGTGATCACAACTTGTAGCCTTAACCGACACCTTCCATTCTGCAGATAGTAAAGCTTTGTGGGTTTCATCCCCACCACAGTTTTTACCTTCTAACATGGGTTTTCTGCATTACCAATTCTTGTGTCATGTGTAACTAAGTTTCATGAATGTTTCTATAGTTTTTACATGCACTTACATTTATGTTATGATATTACATGCATAAGGTAGAAAAGAAATATGGTCGGTAATGCAAGAAAATATTACTAAGATTAATTGATAAAAGTTGTAAGGGTATTGATTCACCCCTCCCCTCTCAGTACAAACCATTCCATTATTCCAACAGTTTCTACATACATTCATGAGGGTTTATGCAAGGTAAGTCAAAAAATTTCATTTTACATTACTTCCTTTAAGAAATTTCTATCGTGTTTCAAGGTTGATTCCTAAATAGGGGTTTTACTAAGGCAAACCCCTTTTCCCAACCTCTTCCCCATTTTTTCTATGTGCAAGAATAGTTTACAGAGCCACCAGATCTTTTTTGGGTAGTACAAGAACAACTGTAGATTCTGTGAAAAATTCATTTGAAAGTGTTGGGTATAGGTTGACTTTCACCGTGTGCCTTGGGTACAGATCAAATTTTTCCAAATTCCTACAATTTGTTATTGAAATTTTTGGTACAAGTAAGTTTCATCTTCTTATTTCTGTTTCTATCAGTTTTATCTCGATATCAATTTATATTAGTATGTTTTGATTAGATTTTTAGTGACTTTCCTAATAGATAAATAGCATAACATAATTATTGGGTAAGCACACAAATATGGGGGACCAAAAATGAGGTATAAGATGCCACTTTTTTCTGAAATCAGAAAACTCTAAACTTCAATGAGAAATTAAGGATAGTTACACTCACAATTTCGAAATGTGACAAAAACAAGAGTCGTTCTACTCCAAATATAGTTTCTAAAATACCAATTTATTTTAGAAATGGTGGAGATTAAGGACCTCAAAAATGGGGAGCACAAAAATTGGTCCTATTTTTTATGAAAAAAACATATCATAGTGTCTGGTGTGCTCCCCCTAAAATGTTAACTTTTAAAAAAAAAAATTAATTTATTTGGTGAGAAATTAGCCAACACCACCTAGTTTATCCTGAATTTTTCTTCTAATTATTTAATGAAAGTATGATTTTTTTGTGATTTTCCAAAGTGGACATATCCTGAAAACTTGAAATTTCTGTGTGCTCCCCTAGAAATCATTGAAATATGATCAAAAATCAATTTTTTTTTTTAAAGTGTGTAGAATGGGGTTTAGTTTCTGAAAATGTAATATGCTTCAAAATTTGATGAATGAGCCAAAATCTAAGCCCAAATGAATACACGTTGATTTTTGACAAAAATAGGACCTACTTACAAACGAAATTAGAGATGAAAAGCTTCACATAATGAGAATTCAAAATAAAGTATATGGTTAGATAGATAACAGAGAGATCTACAGTATCAAGCCATCTAATTTTATCGTTATGGAACCACGTGCAAACCTGATAGGGAGCACAAGGTAAAAAATATTAATTTTTTGAAGGTTTATTGGAAAACACGTCTCAGACCTATTTGAATCCTCCAAGCCTTTGGGTTGGATCTACAAGGCAAATCCAAGCCTTAGGATTAGTAAGTTTCAATGTAGTTAAAAGCGTGCACGTGTTATAGTGCACTAGCACTATGTAAATGTATGGTTTACATAGTGTGTACATGCTATGCAAACCATAACAAAATCCTTAAGGTAGAGAGACACAAAGAGCGAGAAGGTGGGGGAGATAAACACACACACACACACACACACAGAATCTTAGGGGTTGTAAGGGGTTGTAAGACATAGTAATGTGTCCTATTACCCCTTAAGACCCCTTAATGTTAACTAGGACCCCTAATATGTATTATTAGGGTTCCTAAGGGGTACTAATGTGTCTTAAGGGGTTCTAACACCCATTAATACATTATAAGACCCCTTACAACCCCTTACGACCCCTTAAGAAGCCTAAGAGTACATCTTAGGGGTCTTATAGGCTCGTAAAACATATTAATCTATCCTATGACCCCTTAAGACACCTTAATGTATACTAGGACCCCTAAGATGTATTCTTAGTGTTTCTAAGGGGTCATAAGGTGTCTTAAGGGGTCCTATGATACATTAATGACTCATATGACTCCTTATGAACCCTTATGACCCGTTAGGAAGCCTAAGAGTATATCTTAGGTGTCGTAAGGTGTCTTAAGGGGTCCTAGGACCCCTTATGTCCCCTTACCACCCATTAGGAATCCTAAGAGTACATCTTAGGGGTTGTAATGGGTCTTATGGTTTTGTAAGACATAGTAATATGTCCTATGACCCCTTAAGACCCATTAATGTGTACTAGGAACCCTAAGATGTATTATTAGGGTTCCTAAGGGGTCATAAGGTCTCTCAAGGGGTACTATGATACATTAATGTGTCTTATGACCACTTATGACCCCTTACAACCCCTTAGGAAGCCTAAGAGTACATATTAAGGGTTATAAGGTGTCTTAAGGGGTCCTAGGACTCATTAATGTGTTATTTAACCCCTTATGACCCTTACAACTCCTTAAAGAAGCCTAAGAGTATAACTTAAAGGTTGTAAGGTGACTTAAGGGGTACAAGGACCCATTAATGCATCCTACGACCCCTTATGACACCTTATGACCCTTTAGGAAGCCTAAGAGTACATCTTAGGGGTTGTAAGGGGTCTAATAGTTTCCTAAGACACAGTAATGTGTCCTATGACCCCTTAAGACTCGTTAATGTATACTAGGAACCCTAATAGGTATTCTTATGGTTCCTAATGGGTACTAAGGTGTCTTAAGGGGTCTTAAGACCCATTAATGCATCCTACGACTGCTTATCACACCTTAGGGCATACTAATATATCCTAGGATCCCTTAGGACCCCTAATCATACATCTTATGGGGTTCTAAAAGGTTGTAAGGGGTCATAAATGATCATATAACATATTAATGTGTCTGAGGACCCCTTATGACCCCTTCTAGGACCCCTTAAAATTTGTTAGTGTATCCTAAAGGGTATTAAGGGGTCATAAGGGGTCTAAGGTATCCTAAGACACATTAATGTGTGGACTATGACCCCTTAAAAACTCTTACGACTCATAAGATGTAGAGAGAGGGATCTTAAAGGGTCATAATGGGTCTTAGGAAACATTTAGGACACATTAATGTGTCTTAGGACCCCTTATGACCCCTTAGGGAACCTTACAACACCTTACCATACATCTTAGGGGTATTAAAGGGTCCTAAGTGGTTAAAAGAGGTTCTAGAACACATTAGTGTGTCTTAGGACCTCTTACGATCCCTTATGACTTCTTACCATACATTAGTGTATGGTAAGGGGTTCTAAGGGGTGTTAGGGAGTCCTATGACATAGTAGTATGTCCTAAGACCCATTAAAAACCCTTACAACACCTACTATCTAGAGAGAGGGGTCCTAAAGGGTACTAATGGGTCATAAGGGATCCTAGGACATATTAAAGTATCATAGGACTCATTAGGACCCCTTACCCTACATCTTAGGGATTTTAACGGAGCATAATGGGTCATTAGGGGTTATAGGATCCCTTATGACCAATTAACATACATCTTAAGGGTTCTAAAATGTCTTAAGGGGTCATAAGGTGTCCTATGACACAATAATGTATCTTAAGACCCCTTATAACCCCTTAGGACACATTACCATTCACTAGTGTATGAGAAGGAATCTTAAGGGGTTTTAAGTGGTCTAAGGGGTCCTAGGACACATTAATGTGTCATAAGACACCTTAACAACCCTTATGACCCTTAAGATGTAGAGATAGGGGTATTAAAGGGTTCCAAAGGTTCAGAAGGGGTCCTAGGACACATTAATGTGTCTTAGGACCCCTTTTTATCCTTAAGAAACCTTAGGACCCCTTACTATTCATAGTGTATGGTAAGGGGTCCTAAGGGGTGATAAGGGGTATAATGGGTCATAGGGAATATTAATGTGTCTTATGACCCCTTAAATCCCTTATGAACCCTAAGGTGTAGAGAGAGGGGTCTTCAAAGGTTGTAAGGTATGATAAGGGGTCCTAGGACACATTAGTATGTCCTAAAACTCCTTATGACCCCTTAGGACACCTTGCGACCCCTTATCATACATCTTAGGAATCTTAAAGTGTCCTAAGGGGTCATAAGGGGCTCTAGGACTCATTAATGTGTCCTAGAACACCTTAATGTGTCATAGAACACCTTAAGACATCTTATCATATCTTACCATATATTAGTGTATGGTAAGGGGTCCTAAGGGGTCTTAAGAGGCCCTAAGACATAATGATGTGTTCTAGGTCAAGTTAACAACCCTTATGACACCTAATATGTAGAGAGAGGATTCCTAAAGGGTACTAAGGGGTCATTAGGGGTACTAGGACCCCTTATGACCCATTTCCCTACATCTTAGGTGTGCTAAAGGGTCCTAATGGGTCATAAGGGGTACTAGGAAAAATTAATGTTTTATATGACCCCTTAAGACCCCTTACCATACATTAGTTTATGGTAAGGGGTCCTAAAGGGTCTTAAAGGGTCCTACAACAAAATAATGTCTCCTAGGACCCCCTAAGACCACTGAGCACCCCTTAGGACCCCTTAAAATTCATTAGCTTATTGTAAGGGGTTGTAAGGGATCTTAAGGGGTCCTACGACAAAGTAATGTGTTGTAGGACCTATTAAGGCCACTAATGACCCCTTAGAACCCCTTACCATTCATTAGTGTATGGTAAGGTGTCCTAAGGGGTTGTAAGGGGTCTAAGAAGTCCTGCGACATATTAAAAACCCTTACAATCCCTAAGATTTAGAGAGAGGGGTCCTTGAGGGTCCTAAGGGGTCATAAGGGGTTCTAGGACACATTAATGTGTCTTAGGATCCCTTATGATCTCTTAGGAACCCTTATCATACATCTTAGGTGTCTTAAAAGTTTTTAAGGGGTCATGAAGGGTCCTAGGACACATTAATGTGTATTATGACCCCTTTAGAACCCTTACCATTCATTAGTGTATGGTAAGGGGTCCTAGGGGGTTTTAAGGTGTCTAAGGGGTCCTAAGAAACATTAATGTGTCCTAAGACCCCTTAACAATCCTACTACCCATAAGATTTAGAGAGTTTTGTTCTAAGGGGTCATAAGGGGTGCTATGACACATTAATTTGTCCTAGGATCCCTTAGGACCCCTTACCATGCATCTTAGGGGTCGTAAAGGACTGTAATGGGGTAATAAGGGGTCCTAGGACACATTAATCTATCTTGAACCCTTAAGACCCCTTACCATTCATTAGTGCATGGTAAGGGGTCTTAGGACACATTAATGTATCCTAGGGCCCCTTGACAATACTTACGACCCTTAAGATGTAGAGAGAGGGGTCTTAAGGGGTTGTAATGGGTCCTCACCTTCTCTCTCTCTCTCTCTAAAGAGTCCTATGACTATTAATGTTTTCTAAGGGTTTATAATGGGTCCTAAGGGTTTGTAATGGATCCTAATAGTTCTTAGGACCACTGATAACCCATTATAACCCCTTAGGAAACATTAGGAAACATTAGAGCCCATTAGTGTGTCCTACAATGATTAATGAATTTGAAGGGGTCCTACAAGGTCCTAATGTGTCCTAAGAGATACTAATGGGTCCTAATGTGTCCTATTCGGTTGTAATGGTTCCTAAAGGGTTTTAGGACCACTTAGGACCCCTTATGATACATTATAACTACTTATAACTCTAAAGTGTGTCCTACGGTGATTAATGTGCTCTCTCTCTAGTGGGTACTATGACTATTTATGTATTCTAAGGGGTCTTAATGATTTGTAATGTGTCCTAATGGGTCCTAAGGGGTTGTATTGGGTCATAAGGGTCCTAGGACCATTTAGAACCCATTAAAACCCTTTTTGAAAGACTAGTACATATTACAACCCATTAGTGTGTCGTACAATGATTAATGTGTTCTAAAGGGTCTTAAGAGGCCCTAATATGTCCTAAGAGGTTGTAATGGGTCCTAAGGGGACCTAGGACCACTTAGGACCCATTATGACCCCTTATGATACATTACAACCACTTAGAACCCTAAAGAGTTTCCTTAATCAAGTCAAGGGCTTAAGGTTATAATTAATAGTCTACAGATAATCATGTTGAAGACAATGTGTTGATTCCTGAAACTTGGCTAATTCTGAAATTTCCTAAAAACCCTCAAAATCTAGAATCTTTATCTTAACTCCTATGAAGCTAAAACCACTCGCAAACATCCTGAAAGTATATACGTAAAATGTAACTTATACTTAAATATTACATTTTATGTATTGACCTAGTGCTGGAATTAGTCTGGCATGACCTATTGGAATTTCTTCCTCCCTCCCTTAAGCCTTTTCATAATGTTACATAGCACATTTGCACTATAGTGCCCATGCACTATTGGATTTAATTGCCCAAGCCTTAGGCTTGGGAAATCAAAGCCATAGTGCGTGTGCGCTATAGAGTGTACGCCCTATTGCTTTTAGGGGACCAAAAAGAAGTTTGGCATCTTTTTGGTCCCTCATCTTCGTGCATATACCCTATTCTAATTTCATCTCAATTACATTATTTAGTGAAATATACCACATTTTTGGAATTAGTGCTTGACTCACCTCTTGAGCCTATCAGAGATATTCTCCCTTCCTAATGTGAAATTCATGAAATCGGGAAGTAATTCACTTAGGATATTTTATGTTGCATCATTCTCTCAATTTCCCTATTGTACATTTTTGTGCACCCGACTTATTACATTCCTGCTCTAATTTTCATGTTAGATTCCCTTTATGTGCTTATAGGTTCACCTATTGCACATTTTAGCGAACCCTACTTCTCTTACATACTTTTTATTTGGTGGTTAGATCCTCTTTGCATGATATTGTTTCTATGCTTCTTTAGATCTGGATCTACTTATGCCTAGTTTACATTATATTTTTGAATTTGATAGTTAGGTTTTCTTTTCATAAAAGATCTTATTCTTTGGATTTCATATCTCTTTCAAATCTTACAATTGCATTAGATCTATATATTTCCTCTCATTTACTTATGCATGAGTATTATTACTTTAACTTCTACTTATAGAATTCTTATTAGGAGAAGACATAGAATTATGGGTTCCTTTGATCATGGGCCTTGTCTCTTTCTTGGGAATCTTGATGAGACCGACATGCATACTAGTGAAATCAATCCTATTATGAAGAACAAATCTTCCCATTATTCTCTTGATGAATATGAGGAATTAAGAGATCCTCCTATGCAATTCCAAAAGTTGTCCCATGACTTTGATAAATTTGAACAATGGTTAGGACAAGAAAACTCTAATCCTAAGTTCATTTATACTGTAGAAAGATTAAGGAAGCTAATTAATAATGATGAACATGGTGTTAACATCTTGCATAGTATCTTTCATCTCATTGATAAGAATTTTAATCCTATTAGAGATTATACTCAAGAGCTAAATTCCATTCCACCTACCACTAGTGTTGAGACCTCTATGCCTATTTGTAATTCAATTACTAGTATCTCCATGAATGCTCCACCCATCATAACAACTTCCATTCAAAATATCAATCCTACACATGTTAGCATCCCTAATCCTATTCCTTCAAGTATTCCATGTGCTTCATTTCCTTCATCAATGCTCACTTAAAATAGTGTTCCCTTTTCATATTCAACCATTTCTTCCATCTCTCATAATGCTCTAAATATCTCAAACATATCTCCTCCTTCCATTCTTTCTACCTATTGTACCATTCATAACTTGGCTCAAAATGTGTCTTCTTTGTAACAAAAAAATATTTTAATTACTCAATCCAAGTTCAATATTCCTACTTTCTCATGACATTGGTATTCCTTTGTCTTTGGATATAATATGTGTTGATATCTTGCAATACATGTTGATTCCTCATCTTGAGAATTACAGTGTTATGGGTGATCCGTTGACTCATGTCAAAACCTTTCAAACCTTATGTAGTGATTTCTCTCATGACCATATGTTCATGACTAGGCTATATAGTAGAACCTTTCAACACAAAGCCTTGCAATTGTATTGTTCATTTCCTCCTTATTCTATTGATTCTATAATATATAAAATTGGGCTCAAGAAGGATTTCCTAAATAAGATTTTGTGTAATGTGGTAAAGCGAGATCCTAAGGCCAAATTTATGTTTTCTTACACTTAATTATAATGATAAAAAGGATTAAAAGGAGCATGTAAAGAATAGTAGCATAAATACTTACCTCACAACATAGAAGATCTAGAAAAACTCATTTTCTGATGTCTATATTGAGTTTCTGGAAAATTTGATAGTTGATCCTAAACCAGAATATAGAGATGAACAAAACCCAGAAATATTTTTTCCATTCCGATGTCGTCTTATAAAAAAGGTCAACCTTGACCCACAAATCTCACCCCTGACCCAATAATGTCAACCCTGACCTACACAGTGTCAACATAAAATCTGTTTGCAGATCTCAGAAGTTTGCTGAAAAGGGTATCCAAATCTGGTCTCAGATTTGTCGTCCTGCACTTGTAACTCTCAAAAACAACACCTGCAAATATCTAGAAAGAGGGATTTTTGGGGTGGCTATATAGGGTTTTGCCTTAGTCAAACCCCCATTTTGGTGATCTCCACCTCCATGAATAGCCGAATATAGAATGTAATCTGTGTGTGTGTGTATTGATCTTTTGAAAAGAGCTTTTAAACATGCAATATCAAGATCTAATCTTCTAGATTAACAATCCTAACATAACATGGAAATGAGAAAGTAATGCATAGATTTGAATATGACAAAGAAAGCATACCAAGCCCCCAAGGCTAAAGTATTCCTATCAACTCACAATCCATAATTTCTACCCCATGGTAATGTCCTTTGAATGCTTATAATAGTAGATATAAAGAGAGAGCCTTCTTGCTTCAATGAAAATCCACCATAGATTTGTCCTCAAAGTGCTTGATTGAAGATGATGATATATGTCCTCCTAGTATGTCCCTTTATATCATCCTCTTGCTTGCTTGCCTCATCATTCGATCATGTAATCTCCCAATTTTGTTTCATCCTCAAATGAAGACAAAAGAGAGTGTTTATATAGAGATCTCAACATAGGCCTCCTAGGGCAATGCAAGGGATCCAAATTCAGATTTCACCTCGAATCATGGTCCAATCACATTTTCCAACTAAGGAGAAAACATATTAATTCAAATATCAGAGAAAACACTTTCGCATCCGAACCCGGGGACCTATTTTAAGTTCTGGGCCCCGATAAACTCCATATTTGAAAGTGGGGACCAATATGTGGCAAAGGTCTATATCAACCTCGACCCTGACCTAGGTTAGAGTTGCCCTCAACTCTGACCTGAGGTTTTAGGCAGGTCACCAAAAAGTTGCAGAAAGGTTTCCAGATCAGCTAGGGACCTAGAAAGGTAGGGGAATGTGCCAGAGTGTTTAAGAAGGCCTAGAGGCCTAGAGAGAGAGTAGGATGAGGCACAAGAGGACCAATACATGGATCCTACCTAGAGAGAAAATATATGGAGAGAGAAATCCAGGAGAATCCATAAGATCCTAACCCTAATTTCATCTACACACGTATAATCAAGAACATATGCAAATCTAATATGCCAACCATACTAAATGAGGGTGCTAAGCCTATAAAAATGGAAGTGCTTCCATTTTAAGATGATACATTTATCCCCCGATTTAGCTTAGATATGATACTATGTGAATATGCAAGCTAAAGTAAGAAAACATCATAAAGTATAAAAAGGATATAGCTAAGTCCTCAATGTGAAGATCCTGCAAGAAACCATTAGTATCTACAACTTGCAACACATGAGGTTAATGAAAATCTAGAGAGTACCTAATTCTTACTATGATTATCTTGAGAAGTATATAGAGCACCTTATGCCCCCCCTGATTCAGCTTACTGATTCATGGAGGGTGAAACAAGGTGATAAGGTAATTTCTATACACTGAATATGCAATTTATTGAAGAAGATCCTTTCCTAAACCATTTACAAGGGTCCTAAACCTTCCTAAACAAATTTAAGAGGTTTGGTATTTGAATCACAATTCCAACGCCTCTGATAGCATTGAAAATGGAGCTACCAAACTCAAGTTATGCTGAAAAGAGTAGATGCCTATCTAAATGCATATAAAGGGAAAATTCAAATTTAACCTACATAACTTCAAATGAAACCCTAGTAAAACCCTAATTTACTGCCTATAAATAAGAGAAAGAGACATTTACTACCTCATTCTTACCATTTGCAGAGTAAAAGATGTTGAAGAGAGAGGATTTTTGAGCGAGCTGCATGGAGGTTCTGAGGGAGTGCCTAGCCAGCAGAAAACCACTGCCTGAGGTATGCTCCTATTTCTAGTACCTGTGATTGAAATTTTGATGTTTTTATAGGGAAGGTCGACCCTAACCCAAAAAGGTTGACCCTAACCCAATAAGGTCGACCCTGACCCATAAAGGTTGACCCTGACTGGGGAGGTTCTGTCCTTTTTGGGGCTAGGTCGACCCTAACCCAAAAAAGTTGACCCTGACCCATAAAGGTTGATCCTGACCCATAAAGGTTGACCTTGACTAGGTCAAGTGGGTACAACAGATGTCTGATGTAGAAGTACTTATATGATCCATATTTGTGCTTGAAGGATCTAGTCCGTCTTCGAGAGCATCCCTTTGGAGGGTTGCTATTATCTGTAAAAGGGAGTGTTGCCGAGCTATTGTAGGATGAGATATAGTTATTGAGAGACATAGGATTATAATAGGTAGTAGTCCTACCACAACTGAGGTTCCATCGGCCTATGATATCAGCCTTGATAGAGAGATGGGACGAGGATACATGTTCTTTCCATCTTCCATCAGGAGAGATCACAGTCACACTGGAGGATGTGTATAGGATCCTGCGGCTTCCAGTCCAAGGTGAGCCTGTTAGACCGAGAGGATCACAGGGTTCATCTGAGGTTTTTGTAGATATGGAGTACTATTTGGGATGGGTAGTGTAGATGAGGACCCAATCAGATCAGATATCTTTGGCAGCCATACTAGTAGGTTTGACACCCTTGGTACAGAGGGTGATGCTATGTATACTTGCTTTGGTTGTAGTGTCCAACACAAAGGGTATAGTGTTTTTAGCACCATTCACCCATCTTGTGCATAGGATGGAGAGTGATAGGGTGACTTTCACATGGGGCTGTAGTATGTTAGCTCCTCTTTATCATGATCTGATTTAGTTGGTGAGGTACCAGCGGGAGGGTCTTACAGTGTGCACCCTGCTATAGGTTTGGATGTTTGAGCATTATACATGTACATGACCATAGGGTACTCCTATGATGGTACATACAAGCACACCTAGAGCCTTTGCATATCCACTAGCAGATGTCTGGCAGCATGGTGATATCCTCTTTTGGAGGGTATGCTTTGACCATATCCCAGGTATAGTCGTGATATGGAGACCTTACTGTGAGATGGTAGAGTGGCCAGATACTCGACATTAGTTGAGACACTCACAATAGCATAAGCTATTGGAAGGTCCAACTAATCATGTCATGATGTTGTATTATTATGATAGAGTGATGAGACAGTTTGGTTTGGTACAGGGGGTTCCTCATATAGTACCTCGATACACATATCCTACGAGATACTATCAGAGACCCGATGCCATATGTCGACTGATAGTAGCTGATATTGTGGATAGTGAGATGGATGAGACTGAGGATATAGAGGTAGCACCTGAGCTATCCTATGGAGGTGTTAGTAGAGAGTATATCAGATACTAGAGTTTACAGGGTACCCATCCTATCTTTCCCGATGACTACCCCACAGGTGGTCCAGGTCCTTCAGAGAGGAGCCACCCAGGAGATGACATGCTAGTAGGAGAGGAGGAGGATCAAAGAGATGAGGAGGAACCTCCCCTTGGGGGAGATCCTATGGAGGAGGAGAGAGCAGAGGAAGAAGCAGCAGAGATGCCCCCAGGTCGCGGTACAGACACCGGTGATCATCCAGTCTATGTTACACCCCTGAGATCACAGTGACCTCCTCGAGCACATACAGAGACACCACCACCGAGGCCTAGATAGAGTGAGAAATAGGAGAGTAGTCACTCCATGCCCCAGCCATCTAGACCTTTTAGTGATGTTCTGGTCAGAGATCCAAGTATGATATAGCTTTAGAATGTCTTCGAATAATGATTTTATCTTAGAAAAAGAAATTTAGCAAGCTTTACATTTGAATTTTGTAGGAAGTGTAGCGGAGTGGAGGAGCTTTGTATCTGAGGTTCTGAAGGATACATGTATATCCTACCGCTTGCCAGCTAGTGAGAGAGAGTCCTGTGAAGGACAAAGGGATCCCGGAAGACATGCATATATCTTCCTGAGTGTGCGGCGAGAGTTGAGGTTATGCAAGGAGAGGGAAGAGAAACTAATGGCTGATGTGTAGAGAGCTCATGAGTGGATCCATGAGATGAGCATATCGAGGAGTCACACACGGACTACCGTTCCAAGATCCTCAGCCTCATACCATAGATCTGAGAGATCTGGGAGCCACCGACCTTCAGAGCATAGGGATAGAGATTGATAGATATGGCACCTTGTGCCACATATGTACTGGACTTAAAAAGTTTTATTTATAAAGAAAAATTTGTTCTAGAACAATTAGTTCTATGGTTGATTACTTTTTACTTTCATCAATGCATAAAAATTAATAAAAGAAAGAGGAAAGGAAAATATATATGAATGCATTCTAAATTACATAACTTATAAAATAATTATTCTATAAGGAACACATACATACATAAAGAAATGATTATTTAAGGATAATAATTTTTGAGATGCATGATAGTAATAGGTTACCTAAGAGGAACGCCATTCATATCAGCGATTTTATAAGCACCTGAAGTAAAATCCTCAATTACTACAAAGGGTCCAAGCCAATTTGGACTAAATTTTCCTTTTTCACCAGGTAAGGCATTCACATTTCTTTGATTCTCATATAAGACTAAATCACCTACCGAGAATGACCGTTCAACTACTTTATGATTATATTGTTTTTGGAGTGATTTATGATAAGCTTTAATGTGTTCCAAAGCATTTATTCTTTGTTCATCTAACATTTCTAATTCTTGTAATCGTTGTTCCCAGAAAGTATCTTTGTCAATGATCCCATGAAATAAAACATGCAAAGATGGTATTTCTAATTCCAAAGGCATGATAGCATCAGTCTCATAAACAAGATTATAAGGTGAAGTGCCAATGGCTGTACGAACACTAGTCCTATAAGCCCACAAGGCATAAGTAAGTTGTGTATGACAATCTTTCGTATGTTTGTTTACTATTTTTTTAAATATTTGTTCAATAACCTTATTTGATGCTTCAGCTTGACCATTAGATTGAGGGTAGTAAGGAGTAGAAAATCTATGTTGTATATGATATTTCTCCATGAATTTCATGACTTCTTTGTTCTTAAAAGATGTACCATTATCTGAAACTA
>MU227273.1:1344976-1361243 GCA_018584345.1 Thuja plicata
AGACTTTGCCAAGATATCATCCACGTAATCTTCCAAAATCTTATGAATGTAATCATGAAAAATCAAAGTCATGGCACATTGATAAGTAGCTCCCGCATTTCTTAATCCAAAAGGCATCATGACCCAATAGAATGTCCCCCAAGGTGTAATAAATGTGGTTTTAAGTTGATCCTTGACGGGAATAAAGATTTGATTATAACCTGAAAATCCATCCATAAAAGACAATAATGCATGACCCGCTGTTGAATCCACAGTCATGTCAATATTAGGTAGTGGGAAGTCATCTTTTAAGGATGCTTTGTTTAAGTCGCGAAAGTCAGTACACATTCATATTTTGTTTCCTCCTTCAGAAATAGCCACAATATTGGAAATCCATTCAGAATAATCAATAGAGCGAATGAATCCTGCATGTAGTAATTTTTCAATTTCAGCTTTTACCAGTAAAGCGATGCTAGGATTCATCTTACGAATCTTTTATTTCATAGGTTTAACATTGGGCTTAAGGAAAATATTATGAGTGACAATTTTAGGGTCTATACCTGGCATATCTAAATATGTCCAAGCAAAGATATCTTTGTATTCAAGCAAGAGAGAAATCAATTGATCATGCTCATCTTGACTCAAACACTTCTCAATTTTGATTGTCCTTTCAACATCATTCTTGTCCACTTGAATGTCAATGGTCTCAGATATCAATAAATTACTTTGTATAGAAGAATCTATTGGTAAAGGGGAAATATCTGATTTGTCATGTTCTCCAAAATAGGCTTCACTATTCAGGCAATATAACTTTCTCTTTTTATGATGAAATGTAGGTAGATCTTGATAAGCTCCTAAAAAATCAGCAAGAGCTTCATCCTCAGGGAAAATGTCCAATTTAGGGTTTTGATCCATGTCAAGGAGAAGTGGATTAAACAATTTCAAATGTCCACTAAAAATATGATTAACATTAAGAGGAAAAATTGATGGTTGCCTATAAGGATTAAATCCTAACCCATAAGTATAATCACCACCTTCATTATCTAGGGGTACTTGTATACCTTGTTCGTACTTACCACAACCTTTCCCATTCAAATCTGGCTTTCTTGAGTAAATGATAACTGGAACCATACCTGTCGGCCATATCAGATTGAGTTAAAGGAGTGACATATGTCACAATGTCAGCAATCTGGTTTTATTGTCTCAATTGTTTCATCACGAGAAGCAGCAACAAAGTTACTTTTTAACACCTCAGAAAGTGGAGAAGGTATAAAAACTTTTTTTCAAACTCAGTTTGTTCTTTCATCAATTCCAAATCTAATACTTTATATTCTCCTATGAAAGTAGGATTAAAATCCAATGTTCCCTAATCATCTTCCGTCAAGGAAGAAGATGGAATCTCATCTTGTTTTACCTCAAGTGGTTGTTCAGGTTGTTTGACTGGTTGTATAGGCTCGGGAATCTTAGCATATTCCACATTCAGGCAAGGATTCGGTGCATCATCTGCATGTAATGTGTACATTAGATTATTATAAATGAACCTAACCTTGTGGTGGAGAGTAGAAGAAACCGCATGCATAGTATGTAACCAAGGTCTTCCTAATAGAAGGTTATAATTGAGTGGTCCAGGCATGACATGGATAGGAGTAGAAAGAAGCACAAGACCAACTTTAATGGGTAGTGTAATAATTCCCAAAGTTTTCTTTGCAATATTATCAAATCCACGAATAGGAATACTATCTATTTTAATGGTTGTAAGATCAACTTTAATTTCCTTAAGCATATCCATGCTACAAACATTAAGCCCAGATTCATTATCAATCAATGTTCTACGAATGATACTCTGATTAATAGAGACAACTACCATAAGAGCATCGTATAGATTCTGCACCTCAACAGTAGGAAGGTCATTATCGGAAAATACAATACAAGGTACAGAAGGCATAGTATGCATGCACTCCAGAAATGAATTAATGTTCTCTTGATTAGGAGGCGTAGTAGGGAGAGTAGATAAAGCTTTTTGCAATGCCTCATGATATGTAGGAGAAGTTTGAAGTAATTCCCATAAAGATATCTTAGCTGGAGTAGCCCATAACTGTTCCACTAAGTCATATTCCTTAAAGGAAAAAGGTAACCTAGGTGCTTGAGGAAGCACGGGTTGAGAAGGATGTAAAGTTGCTGGAATAGTAGGTTGAGGATTATTTCATGTGCGATAAGCTTGCAAAATAGAATCCGTGTTATCAAAGAAATCCAAGGGATCTCTGGGTTTACCTTTAATAGTTATTTGAGGACATCCTTTTACAATCATCAAAGGTTTAGGGAATATCATCTTAGGTGTCTCGATGTTGCAAATAGAGGAATATGAAGGTAACCATGCATACACTCTATGGTAAAAGTCAATTGAAGAGGTTGTGGAGGAGGATGAAATAGGAATGGGATCCATGGGGATTGCATTCGAACCATTTGCATCCTCACTTCCATGTACCTCATTAAGGGATCAATCTTTTTCAACAAAAAAATCCTCATCAAAGTATTCAAAACAAAAATCATACATGTTGAAACACTACAATCATAAAAAATGTAAATGTTTTTATATTTTTAAAATAATTTTGCAATTTTTATGAATTTTGAAAGATAAATGCAAGAGCATAGAATAAAGTTTACTTCTATATGCATGCAAGATCTAATATGAAAAGTAAATCTAACACCAATGAAAAATAAAGAGTTGTCTATCACGGGTTCACCAAAATGTAATATATAAAATTTGGCTCAAGACGAATTTCCTAAATAAGATTTTGTGTAATGTGGTAAAGCGAGATCCTAAGGCCAAATTTATGTTTTCTTACACTTAATTATTATGATAAAAAGGATTGAAAGGAGCATGTAAAGAATAGTAGGATAGATACTTACCTCACAACATAGAGATCTGGAAAAACTCATTTTCTGATGTCTCTATTGAGTTTCTGGAAAATCTGACAGTTGATCCCAAACTAGAACACAGAGATGAACAAAACCCAGAAATATTTTCCCATTCTGATGTTGTCTTATGAAAAAGGTCGACCTTGACCCACAAATGTCACCCCTGACCCAATAATGTCGACCTTGACCTGCACAATGTCAACAAAAAATATGTTTGCAGATCTCAAAATTTTGTTGAAAAGGGTATCCAAATCTGGTCTCAGATCTGTCGTCCTGCACCTGTAACTCTCAAAACCAACACCTACAAGTATCTAAAAAGAGGGATTTTTGGGGTTCCTATATAGGGTTTTGCCTTAGTCAAACCCCCGTTTTGGTGATCTCCACCTCCACGAATAGCCGAATATAGAATGTAATGTGTGTTTGTATTAATCTTTTGAAAAGAGCTTTTAAACATGCAATATCAAGATCTAATCTTCTAGATTAACAATCCTAACATAACATGGAAATGAGAAAGCAATGCATAGATTTGAATATGACAAAGAAAGCATACCAAGCCCCCAAGGCTAAAGTATTCCTATCAACTCACAATCCATAATTGTTGCCCCATGGTAATGTCCTTTGAATGCTTGAAATAGTAGATCTAAAGAGAGAGCCTTCTTACTTCAATGAAAATCCACCATAGTTTTGCCCTCAAAGTGCTTGATTGAAGATGATGATATATGTCCTCCTAGTATGTTCCTCTATATCATCCTCTTGCTTGCTTGCCTCATCATTCCATCATGTAATCTCCCGATTTTGTTTCATCCTCAAATGAAGGCAAAAGAGACTGTTTATATAGAGATCTCACCATAGGCCTCCTAGGGCAATGCAAGGGATCCAAATTCAAATTTCACCTCGAATCATGGTCCAATTACATTTTCTAATTAAGGAGAAAACATATTAATTCAAATATCAAAGAAAACACTTCTGCATCTGAACCCGGGGACCTATTTTAAGTTTCGGGCCCTGATAAGCTCTAGATTTGAAAGCGGGGACCAATACCTAGAAAAGGTCTATGTCAACCTCGTCCTTGACCTTAGGTTTTAGGTAGGTCACCAGAAAGTTTCAGAAAGGTTTCCAGATCAGCCGAGGACCTAGAAAGGTAGGGGAATGTGCTAGAGTGTTTAAGAAGGCCTAGAGGCCCAGAGAGAGAGAGAGAGAGAGTAGGATGAGGCCCAAGAGGACCAATACATGGATTCTACCTAGAGAGAAAATCCATGGAGAGAGAAATCCAAGAGAATCCACAAGATCCTAACCCTAATTTCATCTACACATGTATAATCAAGCATAGATGCAAATCTAATATGCCAACCATACTAAATAAGGGTGCTAAGCCTATCAAAATGGAAGTGCTTCCATTTTAAGATGATACAAATTCATTTCAAAATCTCTCTAATATTTCATTCAAAAATTCTAAAACAACATTGGTCCTAAGATTTATTTGACTGATTTAATGCATTGTAAACAAGGCATTAGAGAAAAAGTGATTGTTTTTATTTGTATATTTAAGCATTTGCATGCTCATATTTATTATCTTGTAATTGATATTTATGTTTAACAAATTTTCATTTCTAATTTACAAAAAGAAATTAGAGATAAGATTCTAATTTCTGAATTCTCTTCTTTTACTCAAGTATGTGCAGTGCTTCATATTCATCAACTTCAAGTGAATCAATTTGAGAGATATAATCCAATAGCTCTAGTTGATAAGACTGATGACACATCTAATAATTTTAACAAGTTTCAGAAACTGAAGAGCTTCAGTAAGATCAATAATTCATGCAACAATTGTTTTGAGCAAGTGGCAGTAGCATCCAAAGATGTGGCTCCTTTGTCATTTATGTTTAAACCTACTCATAATTTTACTCAACTTTCTAAATCTTTGCATAATGTGATGTTGAAGTTGATTAACGCTATAGTGTTAACTCTTCCTCCTATTAATCCCAATGACACATACAAACCTTTACCCAAACACTTTTATCACAAATCTTTCTATCAATACCATAGTACACTTGGTCGTGACACTAAAAAGTGTTTTTGTTTGAAATTTTTTATTCAAGACCTCATTGATTCTAATGCTATATTTATTGAGGGTGTGAATTATCAAGGAAACAAATTTGTAGCACCTCCCAACCAAAACTTTCAAATCTATGCCAAGCCTTTACCATCTTATTCGACCAAAACAATTGAGTCTACCCAACCTTTGTCTTCTTCTTCCACTCATGTTGCTAAGTATGATGATAAATTTAATGAAACAAATAACGTTGTTAACCTCATTGATCAAGTTGAACCTAAACCTAAACTTGAACCTGGGCTTTGCATTACCTTTGACCCTACTGAGATAATTAAAGTATATAATGGTCCTCTTTATGTTATGGAAAAGGTTGATGTCCTTCATTCCCATGGTGTCCTTAATGACCCTAATTACATGGTGTATGTGATAACTGAAGAACATATTTTCAATACACAATTGAAATGTTATTTTTATGATAAACATGATGTTATGATCCAAAATTGCAATAGTTTCCTTTATCCTTCACATGGTTCTATTTCATTTCATGTTGAAGTTGGTGAAACACTTTAGAATTTACCTTTATTATGGTTCCAAATTATGATTAATTTCAAGTCAAAATTGGTCCTCCTTGGCTTACCTCCATGAAAGCCATGGCCTATCCTATTCACAAGTGTTTTAGATTTACTCATGATGTACAATCATGAATGTTAACCATAGCCCCTATCAACCTTTAATGCCTCAAGAGTATGTTGACCTTGATTTATTTTTGCCTTCCATGCCTCAACTAAGCTGACCCCGTCACAATACTCTTGATGATGATGATTTTGATGATCATAATACAACTAATGATGATATTCATTCTAGTGATTCTGATGATATGTTTGAGCTTTTTGATATTAATCATGATTTACCAACTATTTTTTCACAACAATTATCTCTTAATCCTAGTGACAAGAAAATTGATCCATCTTCACAATATGGGCCTTATTCAGAACTAGATATTATTCAATTTGTCGTACTTGATGTTTCTCCTCTTGTGTGTTTCCCACCTACCCTAAACACTATAGACCGAGATGAGTGAGGTAGGTGATACACTTGACTATCTGTTCTTGTGTGGTGAATTATATGTACTTTCCTATTTTAATGTGGTTCCCCCATGATATACTACTTGTTATAGTTATTTTTATATTTATTTAAACAACCCTTATTTCACTATTGGTGCAAGGTGATAAATGAGTCAAAATATTGTAAACATTCTTCTTTTTGTATGATCTCACTTCTTCTATATGTTCACATGTTATGTCTTTCATGTGCTACTATTTGTAAATGTACCTTTGTGTTTTCTAATTGGGGATGATGAAAAATGGTAGCTACCTATTCTTTTTGGCCTTCATGATGCTAACCCAAAAAGACTCTTCTTTTCAAATCTTATGGGTCACTCTTCCATTGTTATTGTAGTGCTACTACCTTTGGGTAATGATTAAATTTTGTTTTGATATAATATACATCTATTATAGTACAATCATACTGACCCTAGAGTTATTAGATCTCTTATGTGCTCTCTTTTTTCATGTGTTCATTTCCCTTGATTTGTCCTTTGTTGGGAGCATCTCATAGAGAAAATATTTCTTGTGGGTGCATGTATGCTCTATTAAATCAATTTCTATTGTTAAGGCATTTGCAATCACTTTAACATTGAGGCATACACTTTGTTCTATGTTTCACATTTTACACACACATACACAATGATTCAATGCAATACCTCTTGTGGATGACCAAGGAGACAACACTTTCCTTGTGTTTATTCTTTTCAATGGATCCCTTAATAGAGATAGGTATTTCCTTAATGACTGATCCCACTTTTTTTATCCCTATGGAGACAATGATTTCCTTAATATTTTTCTCTTGATCCCTATGGAAACAATGCTTTCCTTAGGCCTAAATATTCTCTTCTTGGATCCCTTATTGGAGACAATGCTTTCCTTAATGACTAATAATTTTTTATGGTTTGAATAGCATAAAATAGCTTGCTAGACCTCCAATTCCATCTTTTATAATTCTTTACTTTGTGTGATCCATAGTAATGAAATCCATTAGTAGGATAGTGGTCATGCTTTTCTTCTCTCTCCTTTCACGTTCTCTTTCTTTCAAGTGATGCCTCTCTTATCTTAGGTTTGGATTTCATAAAGAGCCAAGTAACTCAAGTGGGCTTGATGTTTTTTTGTCTCCTTGACCTTGATAGGATCATTATTTTGCATTTATCTCCTTTTCCATGAGTATGAGTTTGTCTCATAGTTCCACTAAAGTGGGGGCTAAATGTAGTCCTCAAAATTAAGCACCCTTAATTGGATGCTTTAGGGCCTATTAGGCCCCATTTTTGTGATTTTGATAAAGTACAAGCATTTTGGCGATCAAGTCATCAAGATTTCAAGCAAGTAAGAGAAATTAAGGATTTGGATTTAGGATTTGAAGGAAACCATCCAATTTAAGGTCTCTAAATTTCTATTTATTCAAGATTCATCAAATAAAAGGAGATCTTCATTAATTGATGCAATTTTATCTCCCAGATGGCCAAGTAGAGGAATTATCAATCAAGAAAGAAGATTCATTCATCCTTATCTCTCTCTCCTTCTTTGCATCTGGTCATCAAGCATATATACATTCTAGATCTTGGAGTGGCAATCATATATCTATGCATTGGTGAGTAAATCCCTAATCCTATATCAAATTTCAAGGTCACTTGTTTGGATTCCAAGTATATTCAAGCATCTTCATGGATTTGAGCAATTTCAACATCTATTCATGAGGGTTTATGTAAGGTAAATCAACAATTTTCCTTTTACATTATTTCCTTTATTGAATTTATATCATATATAAAGATTTATTCCTCAATAGGGGTTTGATCAAGGAAAACCCCTTTTCCCAATCTCTTTCCCATTTTCTCTCTGTGTAGGAACAAGTTATCAAGATATCATATCTTTTCTGGGTAGTATAGGAACAATTGCTTGCTTCCTTTCTCATGTTTTATTGTGTTGTGTAGGGACTTGTCTCTATCTCCTAGCTCAGAGGGATTGGGCCTTATGGTTCTACATGGTTGGGTGGAAAGTATTTTTCCCATCAAGTATTTTTGAGTTGTATCGAGTGCTTGGTTGGACATGCATCTTCTTCTCTACAAATTCATGTTTTATGCAACTAATTGATTACTACTATTCTTTGTATCATGATATTTGTAAAAGTTAATTTATCTATCCATAATGCCTATTAAAATTGCTTTGATTTCAAACAAAATTTTAGTGTATAACAATAATTTAGAACCATTCAACTTCACCAGTAGACCAAGGGCCCATTGACACTAATCACTATTGAAAAATCTAATGCATTTTTCAAATGCACAGACTATGAATATAAAATAAAATTAAAAAAATTAACCTTTGAAGCTACTTTTAAGCTCTGCATTTTTTTAATTGATGATTTGATCAAATTTTTACTGAATTCTACAAAAATTACTAGCTCATTGGGAGTTATGATTCAATATAGAAAATCATGTAAAACTTTTAGGAAACTAAACTTTACTTTAAAGATTAGTTGGCACTATGACTTGTGATTATTTTCACTTGATAGGAAACATAACAACTTAATATGATCACATGAATATTAGTGTAGAGGAATAATTGACATGGATGTTAATATTTTCAAATTGACCAAGCTAATGATGAAAAGATCCTTAACTATGTCTTGGAATACTAGCACTACTTTATTAAAATTAATTTGATGAAACATGTCGATAATGCATTCTAATACTTTTGTGGGAGTTTCAAGTAATTCAATTAAGCTCTTTATGCTTAAAATTTTCTATGAAAGGTGTAATATAATTAAGTGTAAGTTGAAAAAATATTGCATTAAAAAAGGTCTTGGTAAAGAGAATTCTATATATGAATATTGTATTCTCACATATGCAAGTTAATGTATGTAGCCTTGATTATTCAAGTTATGTAGTCAAATTGATAACATACACTATGGAGATGTCATTCAGTTGTATCTAAACCCAAGCATATGACAAAAGACCTAACTTGAAACTAGTGCAAGAGTGCTATTCCAAGTTATATTTCTAGATGATATAACCCTTACAGAATAGAGTAAGGTAGACTCAAACAAAACTTTGAGATCACCAATAGTGGAACCAAAACACTTCGATATGAAACCAAATAATTGATTTATATGGGTTTACTATTTGCAAGTTATTTTCATGGATATGAAGTCAGTTTTAGATAGATTATTGAATCCATATCTTGGTTGTATTTATATTAGCTATAGAATTCTATTTCAATATTTAATAAATCAAGATGTTTTATATGTATTAATTACACTGCTATGAGCATTATATCTTTTCTTGGAATTAAGCTTAGGTCTAGGGTAACATTGAATCTCCTTTTCCCTTTTCCATACATAGAGTGATCTAAGGAAAGTTGAATATGGTACCTTTTTTACTTTGTTTAAACATCATTTTTTTTTGTTGGTAATAGTATTGTTTTTATTGATATTAAAGAAATTTACATAAAGATTCTAAGCCTTCAAAAATGTTTTTCACTATAACAGGACCAAATTTACCCCCACTAAACTAATCAATTGTCTGTATACAAAGTTTAACAAAACCACAGACAACCTCATACACCCAAACCATTTCAAAACCATTACAAAACACCCCAACCCACTATCTTTATAGGGTGAATGATCAAAAAGGATTTAAAGAGTGATTATGGCTTCACTCCTTTCAAGATAGTATAATAAACTAGATGACTACATGCCTCCTATGAATAAACCATTAGGAATATCGTATATTATGTTGCACTATGAGTTGAAAAAGGATACCAGGGCCACAAAAGAACAAAATAAACCTACTCTAATCCTTAGCCTTAGCTGTAACACCCATCTTTGCTTGAACTTCTCAATTCATTTGAAACCTTCTTGGCACATTAAATGAAACTGTGCTTCCACCCTTTCTTGGTTTGCCTCAAACTCAACCCACTCAGGTCGGGACACAAAGGGGATAATTCCTTCCTCACTTACTCTAGATCTTTGATGCCTTCTAATACATCAAAGGCAACACCTAGTATTTCCAATTGCAAGGCTGAATTGAGCCTAATCGACATGTCTTCTTCAACCATAAATCTCATCACCCACTTAATTGTGTCCACTTGCTCGACTAAATTCAAGCCCCCCACCAACACTAATGGGACAATGTCCATATTCAAATGGAAATGATGCTTGGCTTACATAAAATGCTTACCCAATAAGTCCATAACTACCATGAAAACGTCATCTCGCTTATACTTCAACATCCATTCTAGGCGTTGAACTTTCATAGGTCCAAAAGGCCTTGTTGTTGGTGACGTGTGAACAATAAAAATGTAGCTTCCATAGTCACTAAAAAACCTACAATATTTTCCAATTTCAAAAAATCCAAAAGAATTTTGCCACTTTAAATCCATCTGCAAAGACCTTTTTCTCATCACACAAATAAATCTTTAAACTTGGCCAATTCCACCATTGGTATAATAAAATATTTAAAGGTGCCACACAACTAAAGTGTCACTCATGATAGAGTGAAATATTAATAAAGAGTCTCCTTCCAAATGTAATTTCTTAACCTCCAACAATTTCCCTATCTTTACAGCCAACAAAGCTACTTTGGCTTCTGCAATATTGTTAGTTC
Source organism: Thuja plicata (assembly GCA_018584345.1). Taxonomy (NCBI): domain Eukaryota; kingdom Viridiplantae; phylum Streptophyta; class Pinopsida; order Cupressales; family Cupressaceae; genus Thuja; species Thuja plicata. Next base: position 1,355,641 of record MU227273.1, read on the forward strand.
CGTCCTTCAATTTTTTTGCTCCAATAGAAAGGGTATTTCTAGACCAATCTCAAATAATAACACGTGCACCATAAATTCCAGGGTTAGCTTTAGCTACTCCATCAAAATTGATTTTATTCCAACCCTCGGCTGGTCTTTCCCCCACCACATCCTTAGTCATACGTATCCTATAAAGGATTATTTTAATTTGGTTGAATGTACCCCTATAGTAAATTGAGATTTGCATGTAGTGAAGGTATACCTAGTTGACTTCCTTGATAGATTCCTCAAATATTTGCTAGATTGTACCACATGCAAAGTATTTTTCAAGTGGGTGGTCAGTTGTCCATCTCAAAGGTAGAAATAATAGAGTTGAAATTCTAGTTAACTAAATCATGAGAAATAAAAATATGATAGAAATAATTTATTACAAAATTTTAAAAAATATATCAATTTGATTTACATAGAAAATATCATAAATCATTAGTTTACATTATTCTTTATTTAATGCATAGGCTCATAAAATTTGTTAGCCTGTTCCCTTTTTTGTTTAATTTTGGTGACACCATGGATGACTTTTGCATAGCTTTTCCAACACAAACTCATGGTGCGTATTTTTAGCATTAATATAATCTAAGGATATACTGTTGCAGGTTGAATTGAGGGCAAGCCTTACTAATTTGTTTACTTTGTTACAGATGGGAACACAAAACGTGACTAGATTATGTAACACATAGACGACCGTGACAATGAATGGATAGTTTTCTGGTCCCACTATATGTTAGACTATTTAGACTATTTCTGGTCCCACTATAGGTTAGACTATTTAGACTATTTAGTAATTTTCCTCTCACTTGCATTTTTTTATGATTTAGTTTATTAATTTTTTAGTTTTAGTATTTTAAGATTTAGATTTTTTCTTTAAAACTAATAATGCAAAATTTGCATGATAAATTTACATGCATCTAAGACCTCTTTATAATGAAGTAGTTGTAATTGATTCTTTATCAATTAGTTTGATCTTTGGTCATTTGATCAGGAAGCTCTTGTAGTCTCTTGAATCAATATCATTTTTTTTATATATAATTTTGTATATATTTCATTTGGTATCAGAGAGAGTGGGTTGAGAAAGTTCTATAGGTTCAAGGATTCGCAGAAGAAAGAAATCATGGGAGGTTGAAGAACCAATTAGAGAACTGAAGAAAATCTCTCTAGGTTACAGAAGGGAAGCTGTCTAAGTTGAATGAGAAAAGTATGTTTAAAATATACTTGTTGTCAATGCATATGCTACCTCAAAAGAGGTGAAGCCAATCCTTAAGCGAGGATATTGAAGATTCAAAAAGGAATATGTCAAATAGTTCATTAAAATACATTGTGAAAGGACACACACATAAGATTGTGTGGGTGATATAGTGAACTTTCCCTTGAAAATAAACAAAGAGGAAGATTTGGCATAATTCGCCAAGTTTAAAACCACCTCCAAAAAGGTGGAGCTCTTCAATCATAAGGTTGTAGAAGGAGAAAAGGAAACAAAATTGTACATAAGAAAAGGGGGAGGTTGTTTGGTATATAGGGGATTTGTCCACCTTTTCCTAATGCATAATCGAAAAGAAGATGACCTAATAGGCTCAAGTGGGACTAAAGTGCTATGTGAGTGCAATGATCCTTCACTGTATGGGATTAAGAATGAAATGGATTTAGGAAAATGATCTAATGATACAAGATAGATGATTAAATAAATAAATAAAAGCAGTTTAACAGAAACATACAGAAAGTTGCAGTGACCTAAAATGGGATTTTGGAAGGTGTATTGACCTATACACCGAATCTAAATATGTTCTAACATGAAAAATGTCATAGGTGTGTTGTTATTGGAAACAAGAAGCTTGGGCGTTCTATTCCCACGATTTTTGCCAAAATCTTGACTGATAGTCCCAGAGATCTTGATTTTTCTTAAAAGTTTTGATAGCTATGCCACCTACACCTACACACAAAAAATAGGGAAAATATTTTAGAAAAGGGTTTGCCTTGGTCAAACCCCTGTATAGGAATCAACCTTGAAAATGAAATAATGTTGCTTAAAGGAAAGTAAATAATGAAGGTAAGTATTAGATCTACCTTTCCAATACCTTCATGAACGGATATTGAGATTGCACATATTCATGAAGATGCTTGAATTGTAGTTGTTGACCTTAGACTGTAGAAAGGAGTAAAAGATGCTTTCACAAATGCATGGATCTATAAATTCCACTCCTAGTTCTTCAATGTTGTTACGCTTTATTGAATGCTTGCTACAAAAGAAGAATGCATGAGAATTTACAAATGATCTTCTTACTTTCTTGAGAACTCTTCTACTTGGCCATCATGGGAGAGAAGATTTCTATAATGAGAGATGCAATATCTTGGATGCTTGCCTTCAAATCTTGAATTCATTTGATCACTTGATTGTCAAAATGTTTGATAATATTAATGGATAGCTTGTGGATCTTCCTCCATCATTTCCAACACATCATTCATTTTAGCAATCCCCATAATCATTTTGGACAAGCATTTGAATCTCAATTGGGGGTATTTTGTTCGGTATCCTTAAGAAAATTATTTTGGAAGCTCTAAAAGCTGAAGAAAATAAAACCCTCATAAGCGTCTGATGTGGATTTTGCATAAGTATTCATTGTTATTATTTAGATTTACCAACCACTGAGTAGCCAAATACGAGCTAATATTTACATGATAAAATGCAAATAAATTATCCTGCATAGAAATTATTTTGTAAATGCACCTGAAATAAATATTTTTTAAACACCATGTCTTGCTTCCACACCTTCAAATCATGCACCTGGTTATTACCCACTCTAATACCATATGAGAAAGAAATCATGAAAGCTTGATTGATACCTTGAACATAGATCAATAATACATTTTTTAAGGGGTACCAAATAGTTGTTGATACTTACCAACTACACGAATTGTATGCATTCACAACTCCATAGGAGTAACCATATAATGTAATATTATTATTAGTTGTCATGCTAACAGTTTTGACACTTCCTCATGTTAAGCTAATTAACCCTTCCTTCAAACCATTGCTAGCTTCTCACGATCTCAAAGCCTTTTATCAATATCATTGTTAGCTTGGCCATGATACTGAGAAGCATTTTTGTTTGAAGTATTTTATCAAAGACGTTATTGATAACAATACAATCACTATTGATGGTATGTGTTGATGTTTATAGATTTGATCAGATAAAATCTACCTAATGATATTATATTAATATTATGAGAAAAGATTAAATGATTATCTATACTCACATATTACATTGAAGTAATATATTTAAGAGGGAGCATTAATATGTTATAGCTTCAATCAGTACATAAATGAAATGATTATTATAATTACTTGTGTGTGTGTGTGTGTGTCTATATATATATATATATATATACACACACACACGTTATTATTATATCTTTATACTATTACATATTATATATAAATATAATTATAAAATCATCTTATATATTCATCGATATAAATCACCAACTGATATAATATCAAACCTAATGTTTTGGTATTGGTATCGATACTTATGAAATAAGTATTTGTTAAGTGTCCACTGATATGATTATTGGGTGTGACATGTTAATGAAACCAGACTCATACGATGTAGAGTCACGTTCACAATGGAATGTGACTCCACATGGAGTCATGTTTCATTGTGGGTGTGACTCCACATTCATATATATATGCATATTAAACTTGAGACCAATATGACAGCGACACATAACAAATTAAGTCTCAAAGCAAATACTAGATTTTGCAACATAATACACTTTCAGATTAATATTTAATATCATCAATATATATTCATATATAGTTTCATACATTTCATTGTGACATATAAATATATATTAATTGAGAATTTAAATATTTATATATATATATTACTTGGAGATATTTTAAAAGGAATTAACAATCTTAATCTAATATCAAAATTTAACATGGTATCAGAGCCAGGTTCCTTCTATAAAGTCTAACTGCATGAAGAGAGATCCGATTAGATTGAAGAAAGATTAAGATCAGTTTTAAAATTATATATTTTTGAAATTCTTGTACCTACAAAATGGTGAATGGAATCAGACTTAAAGATAGACTTGAAGGTGCTTCAAATTTTGAATCTTGGAAACTACGAATGATGCTAATACTAAGAAAGAATGAGTTAAATTTTTTGTAGAAAATCCTCCTAATGAGAATAACAAGAAGAGCCAATGCGAAAAGGATAATACTAGAGAAATGGAGCTATTAGTAGATGGAGTAAAAGATCATCTACTACCCATTATCACAAATTTGGACTCTGCATATGAAATGTTCAAAGCCCTGGAAAACATGTATGAGATCAACAACACTAGTAGGATCCTTACTCTTAAAAATCAACTCTCTAATATTAAAATGAATAAAGGAGAGACCATTACCTCATACTTTATGAAGATAAAAGAATTAAGAAAGCAACTATCGACGATCGGCCACATCTATGATAATAAAGGGTTAACTATGGTAGCTTTAAATGGACTTCCTATGTCATGGGAAAACTTTGGACAAGGAGTAAGTGCTCATTCAAAACTCCCCAAATTTGATGGACTAAAAGCTGACTGCATTCAAGAAGAGTGTAATCTAGTATCTAGAAGAATTATGGAACCCATAAATGAAGATGTTCATATTCTCGCCACTAGTTTAAAAAGGAAAAAAGGGCAAGAAGTCATATGGTAAAAAATCGTTCAAGAAACCAAGAGACTACTCTACAGTACAATGTTATAGATGTGACAAATATGGTCACACTGCAACAATATGTCCTGACAGACTCAAACATCAAGCTACCCTTGTCGAAGTCAGTAACTCAAAATTGTATTAAGAGAAACTTGTACTCTAAAGAACCAAATTGAGAGGGAGTTCATTGATAAAGATAGAACACTTCTGAGGTAAAACTTGATGTAATTGTAAATTTGATTATTCTACTAATAAAATATTAAAATATTTCTTCAAGGCTAAATGGGCCCTGTGTAAATCATGAGGAAGTGACGAATTTCAAATGATTATAACTTGTATTTGTTAAAGTTATTGAAAAGTGAAGATATTACAATAACTTGATCTTCTATTGTGATAGACATCTTGTGATGGCTAAAACAGATCATGATAGATGACATCTTCTATTGTCATAGACATCTTATGATGGATGAAACCAATCATAATAGATGATCTAAATGTTCTTATGGTAAGTGCACATTACCTATAGGATACTTTTGAGTTATGGTGAATATCATGAGACTTGATATTCTTGGTTAGACCATATCTCTGATATCATATTGAGGTGATATCTAAAATATTTTTGAGTTATGGTGAATACCATGAGACTTGATATTCTTGGTAAGACCATATCTCTAATATCATATTGATGTGATATCTAAAATAGTTTTGAGTTATGGTGAATATTATGAGACTTGATATTCTTGGTCAGACCATATCTCTAATATCATATTGAGGTGATATCTAAAATACTTTTGAGTTATGGTGAATATCACGAGACTTGATATTCTTGGTCAGACCATATCTCTGATATATATATATATATATA
>MU227273.1:1364014-1379262 GCA_018584345.1 Thuja plicata
TATATATATATAAACTGCAGACCAGTATGACAGTGACACATAACAAATTAAGTCTCAAAGGAAATACTGGATTCTGCAACATAATACACTTTCAGATTAATATTTAATATCATCAATATATATTCATATATAGTTTCAAACATTTAATTGTGACATATAAATATATATTAATTGAGCATTTATATATTTGTATATATATTAAGGAGATAATTTAAAAGGAATTAACAATCTTAATCTAATATCAAAATTTAACAATATGAATGATAAAGGAAACAATTTTTTTGCACCCCCTAACCAAAAATTTTAAATCTACGCTAACCCTTTAACTTTTCATTCTACCAATAGCATTGAACCTACCACATTGTCTTCTTCCATAAATGTTATAGTGACTCATTAACCCACTACCATGAATCTTGATAATACATTTGATATGGCTAATAATATTATTAATCTCATTGATTAGTCCAAACCCAAACCTAAACCTAAACCTAACCTTTGCATTATATTTGATCCTAAAGAGAGTATTAAGGAACTCAATGGTCCTCTTTATATTTCTTTGAATATTAACTATAAGTTATCTCAATGAGTTCTTATTGATCCATTTGTATGGTGAATATCATAACTAAGAAACATCTTTACACAAGATAATTTCATCAAGACTCCTATGATAAATCAAATGTGATGATTAAGACTTTTAATGGTCTTACTTGTCCTACCCATGCTACTATTGCCCTTCCCATAGAAGTTGGTAAGAAATGCTTAGATGCCAGCTTTGTTGTCATCCCAACTTTTGATCAATTCCAAGTGAGACTTGGCCTTCTATGGCTCATTGCTATGAAATCTTTTGCCTTTCCTATTCATAAGTGTTTAAAAATTCCCTAGAGCAAATAAATCATAATGACCAATCATAGTCTTTATCATCCTTTAGTGAGTCATGTAAAATTTGACCTTGACTTTGTTTGGCCTACCATGTCTCAACTCATACAACCTCGTCAAGATCATTTGTTCTTGTCCTACCAAAATTTCAAAGCCCAAGATATTTTTAAATAAGCATTCCTAAGGATGTCAAATCTTCTTGTCTTGGATCTAGACACTTTTCTAGACCTCTTATTCCTCCTATGTAGACTTGTTTTCTACCTCCTATATATTACAATAATTTTGCATTCACTATCTAGGTAAGTGCACCAAGATGGTGTGAAAAAAGGGTGGTATAAGTGGCCACTTTTTTTTCTGAAATCATGTAAACCTGAGTTTGGAAGAGAAATTTGAGAGTCATGCACTCAAGATTAGAAGATGTGCAAAGAACAATAATTTTAGTACTCTTAATCTAGTTTATAAACTAATAAAGTTATAAAAAAATTGAAAATATTAAGAGGGTCAAATCAATTGCACATGAAAAATTGTTCCTAATTTTTTTAAGGAAAACATAACATAGTGTCTAGCATGTTCATCAAAAAAGATATATTTAGATTTAGCATTTTGTAAAACCCTTTGGTAGAAAGATTTATTAGAGAGAGCTATAAATTGTGTATTCTTTTGTAATTAATTGTTGAGTATTATTTTTTAATTCTTTTTTGAAGTGGACACATCCTACAAATCATGTGTCTGTTCGTGCACTAGACATAAATTGCATAAAATAATTGAAAGTGAAATTTGATTTTTTTTCTAAAGTGTATATAATCAACCCCACAACAATAATATGTAGTTTTTTTAATATTTTCTGAAGTAGATCAAAATTCATTAAGAAATTGGTACATGTATGTCTCTGAGAACTTTGGAGACACTGGTAAAAAAATAAAAATTTAATGTGTTAATGTTATCCAAAAAAAATTATATGAATAGAAATCTTAGAAGATGTGTGAAATTATGGTGGCAATTTTATATATACCCAATTGATGACATGTAAACCTGATGATGAGAAAGTTGAGAAACTTGTTTGGAAGAAAAAAACATGTGAAAAGGAGGGAAATGAAGCTCCAAAGCCTCAACCTTATTATCCAATCCTATTAACTAGCCCTTTTCTTGGCTTTGAAATTTACCAAACCTAAGCGCGAGTGGGTTATTTAAATATAAATAAATCCAATCGTGTTAATGGTGTTTTACCTTTTTTTGGGTGGGTGACCACTTTTTTTGCACACCGCCTTGGTGAAATTAAACATCTCTGAATCTAGAAAGGTTCATTTCATTCTTCCTCCTCAATAAGAAAAAAGAACTCATGTTTATTGATCCAAAATAAATATATAAAATAAAACTGAATGTAACCACTATGCTCATGACTGCCACTGTAGTCACCATGCTAGGGCTCGTGAGCCAATTTTCAAAATCATTTCCTCCCCTATGACACCTCATAATGCCCATATTCCCTTTGACCAACTTATTTGTATCCCAAGTGAGGAAGTTAATATAAAGGAAATTAAATTGTCTAAACATGATAAATGTTCTTTTCATGTTAAAGATCCTATTGTTTTTAATCTAGATGAGGAAGGTACTCTCAATGATTTTAATAATGTTAAATAATAAAATGATGTTGATGCTAATGGTTTTGATGACATGTATGATGTTATTGAAATAAATAAAAAATTATCTCCTAAATTTTTACAAATATTATCACTAATTCCTTGTGACAAAAATAATGATTCATAATTAGAGCATGGTTCTTGTTTGGAAATCATAGAAGCTCCATTTACGATACTCATTGTTTCACCTCTTTCATGTTTCCCACCTTAATTAAGAAATGATAACTAAAATGGAGTAGTAGGCGATATGCTTGACTAGCTCTTCTTGTGTAGTGGATTATTTTTTGTGTTTTCATGTTTGTATTGTGCTTTCCACATGATGTTCTCCTCCTTATATGTTTTGTCTAGATTAATTTAGATAACCCTCATTGATCTTTTGGCATAAGGTCATAAAGGAATCAAACTTGTTGTGACATTCCTCTATTTGTATCTTAATTATTTTATATGTCGTATGGGTAAATGCAAGAATTTGAGTACCAAATCAAGGGAAGTTTTCTTGATCTTTGGAATCTAACTAGAAATGTGTACATGTTATGAAATAAATGTGTACACATTTATATTAGGGTGCCTAACCCAAAAATTTGAAACGGGTATGTGTTTCTAAAAATGTGTACATGTTTTTCTTTGTGTGTTTGAGCCTAAATGACTACACATTTTAGAAAATGCTTATGCATTTTTCAAAAGTATTTAATTTTTTAAAAATGAGGTTTTCAAGATCTTTTTCAAAAATAGGTACACTTTTTTTAAATAGGCACATATATTATAGAACATGTGCATGTTTTTCAAATTTTGAATTATACATCGACCATCTATATTGGTTATCAGGTTAGGATAGGCTTATTGGGACCAAGCTTGTGCCTTGGACATACAAATTAATGGCTAAGGCCTTGGAACCAAAAATTTCTTCCTTGCCATTATTTTTGGAATGCCTTCGTGATCAAACTTTTTGAAAAAATGAAAACACATTTTTTGACACAATATTACTCAATATTTTGTGCATTTAATGGAAAACCCTATCTTATTCCTTAGTAATATCCTTTTAGTAGATTCTTAAGGAGATAATGTGTTCCTTCGGATTATCCTTTCATGCTCCTATGCATTATTTTATGAGCCTATGCATTATTTAGTAAATTCCTTTGGACACAATGATCCTCCTATGAAAAATTTCCTTACCAGTGGGATGACTAGCATAATGCAGTTTGCTAGACTATCAATGCCATCTTTTGCACCTATCTCTTTCTTTGCATGACCCATAGTAAGTTTACCTTACTAGGATAGTTTATTCATGCTCTCTTTCTCTCTTTTATGGATGTTTCTTTCATCTTAGTTTAAGATTGACAGTACCTAAGTCACTTGGGGGCTTGGTGTTCTCCTTGTCTCTTTTATCTTCATGAGATTTTTGTTCCATATGCTATGAATCTACTTTACTGTGAGTATGCATGTAGACTCATAGTCCTAATAAAATGAGGGCTAAATATAGCGTCTAAAATTGTAAGAACCTGCTAAGGTGTACAATTTATGCTTAGTTGACACTCATTTTAGTGTTTTTTAATTATTCTATGAATTTGAGTCCTTTAATTAATAAGGGCCCTTAATTAAAGGTGTGTCACTTTTAATTATTTCATTCAAACATTATCTTTTGTGTACTTAGGCACTATTACCTTATGCAGCATATTTTATATGTTTCTACTTATTTGACCCCAATTTGGCACACATTTTTAGAATCCTTATATAAAAATTTACCCCCGATTAAAATTAGAGCCATTTTTGCCTCCACAAGGGTGACGTAAGATGAGTGAGTCATAAATTTGTGACCCTGTCCTTGAAATTTCCCTTGTCACACTAACTTGGGCCCAAATTTGGATTGGAGATTAGTTCTATGATTTTGAGTAGGATTCTAAATTCAAAGTCATCTTTCTTCAAATTTTAGACCCAAAATGGCTTGGTGAGATATAAATGAAAAGCTAATTCCCTCATTTTGGAGAGTGAAATCAAAGCCATCTAAGGGAAATTATTCTAAAGCTAAGCAATTCAATTGAGAGTTCAAGCATCCAATGAGAAAATCAAGTAATCTGAAGCATCAAGCATGGAATAAATGGAAAAAAATCTAGATCATAGCATGCGTGAAGGAATTCATGTTCTTAGTGACTACTTCTAGGTTCAATTGTGTAAGATTTTTTCGCATCAATGTTTCGGATCACACTGTGTGATTCATCATTTTATCCTTTCTCTTTATCATCCAGATGATGGATCACAGAGCGTGATAAAAAATGTTGATGCTAAAAAATCTTACACAATCAAATCCAAAAGCACTCGCTAAGTAGCTTATGGATTGTGGAAATACACACAATTTGATTCATTCTCTTCTTATCCTAGATCCAAGGTCAAGACTACATCAAGAAAAATTCAATCATCTCTGTGAGTCATCCAACATTTATAAAGGTATAACATCTTGGCAAGAATCTGCCACTAATAGTGCACTTTTCCTTTATTCATTTACATTTCAATTTCTAAACATATCCTATGCATTGGTTTCACTGAGGAAAACCCCTTTCTCCCAAATAGCTCCCCATTTTATATGTGCAGATGATTAGTAGTGGAGCTTCAAATATGGATTTGGGAAATTGTAACAGTATATTTCTAATCCTGAGCCTCAAAATCACTTTTTGGAAGATAAGGGTGACTCTAGCATACAAGGGTGAGGCAAGTCACCCCTATCAATCTAGTTTTTCTCTGTTTGGTAGAATTTGATAGAATTTTTGGTGCAAGTCAATGGCTCTATCTACTTTCCATATATGGTCTCAGAATTGTCATATCAGTCTATTTGTTGCCTATGTAGACATATATATTCTCCTTGCATCCTATTGCATGCTATTTTATTTTTTCATTCATTCCAAATTCACTCAAGAAATTCTACACATTATGGGAAGGGAGAAAACGTTACACCCATTTAGCGCTTGAGTCCATCTTGAGCTTAGTGGGTTGTTTTCCCCTTTCCCATGTAGCAAATGAAAGATGAAATTTGGGATGTGATGTTTCCTATCATCCTACTAAATACTCATTCCATATCATTTCACCCACAACCATTTTTCTTTCTTACAAAGATGTAGCATCATGTATTGGAGAATATTTTTTTTTGGGCAAATGAATCATTTCTAAAATCTTGTTTTCTATGGTAAGTCCACCAATGAGAAAAGCGACAAAGTGCTACATTTCTTTACATTGTGACTCTATGATTAAGATAACCAAACACGTGAACATTAGTCAATATTATCTCCTCTTATATTATTAATTATGACCAATATTCACTACAACAACATTAAGGTGTTTTAAGACAATTTTTGAGACAAAAATCTATTATTGTCTTAACTTTATATTCCCTTTTATTTTTTATTTATCTTACTCTTTCTATTTTGATTTTTCGTCTCTCAAGTAAAATAAGGATATGTTTGCAAAAATAAAGTTAGAGCGGGAAATTAATTTCATCCCACTGCAAAATTGCATGGACTGAAATAATCTCTGCGATTGAGGCTAAGGAGGCTGCAAAGGGAGAGCAGTGGTGGAAAGGGGGAGGGTTTGAAGGTGGGTCCAAGAGGTCCAAGGATTGATCCCCACGGGAATCTCTACGAAGGTAGTACATGGGGAACATACGATCGCGTATGTGGTGTTATTAGCAATGGAGGGGAATCAAATCCATCACCTGTCATTCACAAGGAATGAGCAACGACTTCTTCTATGCCCCCTAATCCAAATCGATCAAATGTGGTAACAATCGCTATTTCCTTATATAATCTACTCTGGATGCCCTTACCTTTCACCAAGTTTGCCATCGCCCATTGCAGAGTAGTTGAGGTTGTACCCATCCCGGCGTTGAGGAATTCCAAGCAGAGCCTCGTCCATTGTGCCTCATCTGCCCTCCGCCGTCAAAAAAAGCAAAGTATCAACATATGCCCTCTACTCCACCTCACTGCCCTCCGCTAAGAATGCCCGACATTGATTAATATGCTCAACCAAGATTTCTACTTGTCGCTGTTGCAAGCCCTGCAACCTCTTCCAACACTTTCTGAAAACAAAATGTAAATCTGGTAAAAAATCATCCAATTTTACTTCCCCAAAACATAAAATGGTTTCCCTGAGGATGCCCTCCACATCTCTCACTATTTTCTCCTCCAGTTGAGCCCCAAATTACATGTAGAGGAGAATAAAAAATGTGGCATGCCTCGAGTGCTCAATCAATTTCACTAACTCCTAAACCCTGTTCTACTTCCTTTCTTAACCCGTGCATAAAAACCTCAAAACCCTTCTTTGTGCTCAATACTTTGGCAGAGGAAGAAAATAGGATGCGCTTGCACAATTTTGTGGAGTCCAAAAGGGCCAATTTGCAGTCCAAGAAATGGTCAAGGCATCTAGCCAGGGCCAAGATTTTGTATGATCATTCTTGCAGACCCTGCCCTTATTTCTCATCGACATCATTAATAGCACAATGCAGTTTTATGCAGATTTATGAGGTATGTCACTTGCCCTAGTTTTGGCGAGAGTTTTTTTTCAACACAAATATATTAATTTTTTAAATTGCGTTCTAAGCTTTAGAATACACTATGGATCTCCATCTACACATAGTTGAAAGCATGCTTTTGTTAGATGTTATAGTTGCAAGTACCCTGGTAAATATGAGGATGTTGGTGAGCAGCTGCAGGACAAAATTATAGCTGAGAAACAAGTAGTTATGTTGTCTGTTAGAGTTTCTTGCAGATGTTTTACTTGAGTAGCAGAGATTAGATTAGGTATTTGTTTTGTTTTGTGGCTCAAATTTTTAGCTATTTTAATTTATGAGCTTTAATTGACAGGTCCAAATGTGTTTTCATCTCATGGTTTGCCAGATGTTTAATCTTGTGGAAGACATGGTCGACCTCCTTGATTCCCTTGTTACTGAGGAAGTAAGTAACCACAAGATCCAAAAGGCTTAAAGAGGGGAAACTGTTTATTATTTGATTGTCCCTAAGTTTCATATATCAAACATGATGTGGGCTGTTAATCTTTCTAAGACCAGAAAACTATTTTATAAATTTATAGAAATTCAAAAAAATATTTATCTTATGTACAATATGTCTACACTATTTACTTTCATGCATTTGTTGTGGAAAAGGATATAGGGGCAAGTGTAGCTGCATTTTTTGTAGCTCAATTTTTTTTTATGATGAATGATGTTTTTGCAGTCCATTTGTGTGGTTGGTTTCTATTTTATTTTTGTGTGGGTATAAAAATGGTAGTACTATAGAGGGAGGAATATTTGCAGAAATTTTTTCCAAACATGTTTATGTAATAATTTCAACAACTCGATAATTTTCAATACCTGTTGCATTCATTACATTATAAGATTAGATTAGCAAACATGTTGTCTTATGTGTAAATGGTGATCTTTATGTGTAAGTGACTATTCATAATAAAACCTTTAGCGAAGTAGTATTGAAATTATGAGCAAAAATATGTTAGAATGCTCATCACTGATCACTATTGAAATAGATTATTGTAGTTTCTTCAAGGGCCTCTTGTTTGTGATTGGGGATTATTATTTTCTTGGATATTTCTTGGATATTTAAATGCTGCATTTTGATTTATATGCTATGACAGATGTGTGCATCAAACTATGTTTTTCTTTAAAAACTTGCTCATATTTATCTCTAAAAATAGCAAATAGAATGGTTGGTAGGTATGAGAATTCATGTCAAGAATTAGAACGTTGAAAGTTGGAACCTTTTTCAGGTAATTTAAAGTTATGTGGGTTAAGGTAACTAAGACTTCAGTTGATGAATTTAGAGATACTTACTGTAACATACTAATGAAATTTCACCAAATATGCAATGAAGATAGATGATACACTTTAGGAAAGTAGGGAAGAATGCAACATTGATGGTGAAAGGAGCATCTTTGGAGTGTGTATATTGCTTGATGAACTATTATTATGCTTCCCCCATTCACAGGAATACAAAAACATTATGTAGAATTATGGCTCACTCAAGGGACATAATAGAGTTTTTTATGGTATGCATTGTGATAGTAGAACCCATTGAAGACAATGAAAAAACCGTCTAAAAAAGCTTCTGCCATTTCCAATTTGGCCATGTACAATTTTTTTTCATGCTGTTAATTATTAATATAAGTTGCTAAGTGTTTAACAATTAAAACATAGGAGATTGTCAAAACTTTATTTGGATAGCTGAAGTTTTTGGATATCCATAATTTTCATGATTTCCTTTTCCACTGGAAGATTTAGCATCTATGCAGTTGGGAAGAGAAGTTTATTTATAAGGTTCTATAGGTTTTCACTTGGTGGATTGGTTTAAGAGCTGTCTAAAGAAAGAGAAGAAAAACAATATATTTTCTTTTATGTTTTGGTAAAAAGGTTTATAGAAACACATATCTGGAAAATATATCTTTTAGCCAACACTAAAAATAAGAGCATATCCATAAAGTTGTTTACTAATTTTTTTTAAAAAAAATGGAACTTTTTGGTGGAACCCAAATTTACAATCAAATTTGTATATCTAAACAGTTCAGGGAAGTATATTTTATCTTGATTTATGCTTATTTCCTCTCTCCATTCATATTTTCTTATTGCTAATATTTTGTCCTGTGTATTTATTTAATTTAATTTCATGCATTGAAATTGTTAAATCTGCTATGTTTTATATTTACCACGGCTTGCATATATTTGAATTCATAAATATATCCATTGGCCCCTTTTCATGGTTTATTATCTATTTAAATATCTTTTTATGACTGTGGCAGGGAATATTCTCTTTTACTTAGTGATTTTGAGACTGCCTTGGTCGCATGATCTCAGAAACAAATGGAGTATGCTCTTATGTCTTAGAGTTTTAGTATTGTCCATTGATATCATTCAGACATTACTTTAATCCTACGGTAGTCGTTGAATCTCGTATTAAACTAAGAGTTAAGGAGATTGTTCAACGACTTTGAGACTAAAGGAAATTTATAAGCCCGAGGTCAGGGTACAGTTAAAGGTTAAAGCTGTGACTAAGGTTAAAGATCAGTCAAGTTGGGAAAAGATCTACAGTCAACTTAAAGACTTAATGAAAAGATGTAAGAAATCTAACATTTAAGCGATTAAGCCTAAGTGCCACGTGGCAAAATGATGTCATTGTCCTTGGGTTAGAGTGGGAAGTAAAGATCGATCAGTTTCAGATTGATCGAACGGTTGACTTAAACACTTAATGACAAAGTAATAGAGATCTACAACCTAAGTGATTAAGTCATGCTGAAATTTGGTAGTTGGTGGGCCCAGTACAATGCAAGGATAAAGTAAAGAGGATGTAGATTTGAAAAGATCGGACGGCTAAATTAAAGGCTTATGGTGTAGATGCATGGGATCTATCTTATAAGAGATTAAGTTTGATCAACACGTGTCCCGGCCCCACTGATTCTGAGCAATGAATGAATATGAGGATCTGCAGTGTAGTTCACATCTGATCTACGATCAATGTTCACTCGCGATGAAAAGTTGCATGATATTTATTTTCTACGAGTGCGTGACTGAGCAACACATGTCTCAAACAGATATAAAGGATAAATTGCTTGAGTGGCACTGATGACTTGGATTCTCTTTGTCATATTATATTTTAATATTATTATTTCATCGGCTGAGGGTTTTGATTACCATTTTAATATGTCAACATTATTTTCATGCAGGGTTTCAAAAGTGGTAAACAAAAAATAATGCGACCTAGATGGAAGATAAAAGATCAAAGGCATGCAGACATCCATTGATATACCACACAGAAGTTAAAGAGATGTCAGAGATTTATAATAAATTACAATGAACTATTTGATTATTATTAATCTCTTTGGTCGATAATTGTTTTATAAGGATGATTATTCATTATTTTATTGTAATTATGGTTGTTTAGTTGTTGATCTTAGGGATTAGGTTTAGTAGATGAACTATTGCATTGATCTGAAGCTTGTTCACATCCTTTGAACTTTATATAAATAAGGATACCAAGATCAATGCAAGGGGCGGTCTGTTGACGGTCTATGGTGATATTTTCATCATTTTTAGTCCATTTTGGAATTGATCACAATTGAACATGGATTCTTATGTACTATTTTTCATAATCAATAAAAGATAAGTGTTTTTGTCTCTCTTGGTTCAAGGTTTCAATCCTTTTCAATTAGTCCTTTGCAATTATTGAAGGAATTTCAATTGCTATCTTAGAGTTTCTTGTGCATAAATATTATTGTCTTGTATCGTTGTTTGAATATCAGGAAGTGTGTGAGAACTTAATTTGTTTCTGACTTCTTGTTCATCTGGTCTCGCAACCATAGGAGTTAAATTCATTTGAACTAACAAAGATATAACACAGACTTTAATCTTCTCTGCACCTAAAGCATTCAAATAGTTGATGGTTGAATACTGTCTTGCAAAGTTGTACATAGGATTGGATTTGGATTGACTCTATTTCCCAAGTTGATATAGGCACTGATCTAAAGTATTATTGGAAATAGGCATTTGGTTCATGATTTCATGTTGTTGAGATATTCTAAAATTCAATCATATACATTTTACAAAGCATTCCTTATAAATCTCACAAAGCACTCTGTTTTGCAGTTATTTTACATTGTTTTCAGTTTTACTCCTTTCAAGTGCCTTTCCATACTTGGGAAGGATAGATTGAAGTGTTCTTATCTACTATAAAGAGCCTTACAAGTTGAAGGATAAGTCAAGGTGTAGGCCTACTAGCGTTGGTTCTGCAGAGCCACAATTGCAGAAGTTCTAGCCTTTCCCCAAGGTTAAACTTTTTAGTTGGCCAAATCACTTGGGTTTCTAAGCATTGGATTGACAAGTCCATCAGAAATCCAATCTGTTGATTTGATCAACAAAAAATTGGTGACTCTGCTGGGGGCTTGTAAATAAGATTTCCATAATATTTTGTAACAGATTGTGCACTCTACTAGAAGGAAAAATCCAGAAGACCAGCAAGCAGTATTTTCCTTCTAACAAGAAGGTGGCGACTCTACCATTTTGATGCAAGTATATTCTGATAAAAAAAATAAAAATTTGTTGAAGTATTTATGTGGGGTAGAAGATCCTTTCATCAAGATCAAATTGAACTAGATTTGCAAGAAATTCTAAGAAGAAATAAGAAATAGGTTGCTGATATGATGAATATTGGATATAAAAGATTTCCTGATAGAGAGACTATTGGTTTCAATAATGGAAGCTATTGTGATTCAAAAGAATATAGAAACCCTTTTGGTTATAAAGATGATCAGAATCCAACACAAGAAATTGAAGAGATAGAAGAATATGACGAAGAAGATAATTTTGTATATGCTACATTAAGTAAATTAACTGAATATGGGAAAAAGAATCTGAAAGTAATGAGAGATATGAATAGGTTACCTAACGAAGCTTTGGAGAAGTTAGAAATAAAGAGAAGTGAGCTAGATTTAATATTTGAGGAAGGAAAAAGAAACACCAAAAGGTAATGGGAAACCAAAATACAATCCTCCTCATAGAAAAAATGGAGAAGCAATTTTCAATAATGATCACACAAGTCCATTGTTTGAACTTGATAATAAAGAAAGATATGAGAGAAACGGTAAAAATAATGGAAGAAATGATTATTGGAGGCGGCCAAATAATGTAGAAAACTATGATTGAGGTAATCCTAGATAGAAAAACATGGGTAATGGTCATAGAAATAGACAAAATCACCAAGGCATGAATCATCAGAATCCCATAAGTCATAATGGAAACCAACATAACATGGGCCAGAGAAGAGCTCCTATGATGGTGGAAAGATACATACAACTTGATTTCAGTGGGATAGTTGGATATCCAAATACCATATCAAGTGATTTGAGAAATGCTATTCCAAAGTTTTCAGGGAATGGAGATGAATCTGCTGAACAACATACCATAAATTTGAAGACCACTATTGAGGAATTAGATGGGAACCGTGAAGACATTTTTATGAAATTGTTTTTCCAATCATTAACTAAAGATGTTGTTGAATGGTATAGAGGATTTCCTGATGGATCCATTTCAAGCCGGTGTAGTTTTGTCAACCAATTTATTGAACAGTTCGGTGATCATAATGATACATCTTTTGCATCTCATGAACTAAACAACATTAAAAAGAACTTTAATGAATCAGTTACAAAATTCAATAAAAGGTTTAATAAAGTTTTAAATAGAATTCCAAGAGATATAAGGCCTGTTGATTATTTTTTGATTGATTTCTATCTTACTGCATTTGATAGTAAAACACACTATGAGATTAGATACAAGGCCCTGCAACATTGCAACAAGCTTTCAAAGCTATTGTCACCATTGAAAATAATAGAAGGGTTGCTGAAAGAATAGATAAAAGGAGTGATACTAGATTGCATAATCCAAAAGCTCCTAAAAATAATGATCTAAAGGATATCATGGCTATGTTAAAAAATCTGAATGCAAAACAAGGCATAAATGATAGACCATCATTCCCTAAAAATGAAAGGTTTAGATTACAAGACATACCATATAAGACTGAATGGAAAGATGGAAAACCTGAGAAGCAGTATTATACTAAGGAAACACCTGATCCATTGAAAAGAAACAATCATTTTGTGGAAAACTATCCTTGGTATGATGCTTGTAATCTACCACATTCCCCTGATGGTTATGTTGTGGATCAAAGATTACAAGAAGAGGAAGATCAGAATGATGAGCAACAAACCACAGTGAATAATCTTTCATATGAACCAATGTGGGGAGGAGATGATTATATTTCTTCTAAGGAAGAATATGTTTATCATGAAGATCTTAACAAAATATATCAGTGTGATAAACAAGAAAGAGAAACACTAGTTATTAAAAGATTAACAGATGAGTTGAAAGAAGCATATACTATTGCACAGCTCTTGAGGAAGAAAGAAGTAACTACAAATAGAGGAATAGAATAGTAAATGTTGATCAAGGAAAGCTTGGAGGAGTATCTATCAAAGCACCGAAAAGGAATGTAAACAAGCCTGATGATAGTGCAAAAACAAGTCAACAGGTAGATCTTCATCAAGCACCTAAGTTGACAAAGGAAAAACCTATGGTTAGTAAATCTCTTCCCAATAATAGTTCTTTCATATCTAATGCTTTATCTCAGGTAAAAATTTCTATTCCTTTATTTGAAATGATGAAAGTACTTGAATATAAAGATGAAACTATAAAAGTATTGTCTAATGTAGGTAATGTTTTTAAAGAAGAATACAATCAAAGAGCAGTAAATTAAGATCCTCTTGTGGTTTATTTAGGAACTACAATTTCTCAAAATGAAACACAAGTGGATCCTTTTTTATCTTACTTTGATAGTTAACAATAAACTACTTAAGAATTGTATGATAAATTCAGGAGCAGCAGTGAACATTATGCCTATAGAAGTCGTGAAAAAGCTTGGAATGAAAGTGGATACAACTTATGGAAGATGCTATGCTATGGACAATAGGTCTATACCTTTTGTTGGTATTATGAAGGATGTGGAGTTTAAATTTCTTGCTTGTCCTCAAATGTTATACAAAACTGATATTGTTGTTGTTGAAGTGCCTTTGTATTATGGAATGCTCTTGTCTAGACAATGGTCTAATCAAGTAGGTGGTCATATTCAATTAGATATGTCTTATGCTAATATTTCAGTGGATGGAAAGGAAGTAATAATTAATAGCGAACCAAGATCTCTATATATTATTGATGGAGACATTGTGGTGGAAAGAATAAAATTTTGCCATTCAGACATGGACAATTTTCAGGTAAGTATTACTAAACCAGTATTAAAAATTGATAGTCCTATTAAAGTACATTTGCAGGAGAATCAAGATGAAATTTGGCAAATGACTTTTGATGGAGCATGCATTAAAGAAGGTAATGGTGTTGGGGTCACTTTTATATCCCCATGTGGCAAGATCTTAAAATTTTCTTTCTTACATAATTTTGAATGCACAAATAAATTTTCAGAGTATGAAGCATTAATTCTTGGTATGAATATTGCAAAATCATATGGTATTAAAATGATTTCAGTTTATGGTGATTCTGATTTGATAGTTTCTCAAGTTAGAAATAGATTCGTTACCAAAACTCCTAAGTTAAAACAGTATAGAAATTTAGTATGGGATTTAATTGAATCTTTTGATGCATTTTCAATTAAGTGGATAGAAAGATCAGAAAACTTCCATGCAGACTTGTTGGCTAATGTAGCCATCAAGAAGATTGATATCCCTCTTGATGATATTGTGCAGGTTGAGATAAAAAATAGGCCATCATAATGTGCAGAATTGGCAAATATTTGAAGATGATAGAGACCTCCTCAAATTTTTAATCAATTAAGACAAGTATGAAGATCAGTGCATAGACTGGAATGGTTATGTAGAGAACCAGGATGGAAAACAAACATTGTTTGGAAAAGAATTTGTTCAATTAAAGAAAAAAAAATTCCCAAAGGTTTGGTTGCACTAGAAGAAGTATTTGATGATCAAGAAAATTTCAAAAGGGGTAAGATAAGAAATGAATCTAAAGAGATTGAAAAAGTTAATTTGGGAAATGATCATACTCCTAGAGAAGTATATTTAGGCAAAAGGCTCACTCTCAAAATCAAATCTAATTTGATAAATCTATTAAGAAAATATAGGCACATCTTTGTTGGAAACACTGAGAGGGGGGGGGGGGGAATTAGTGTTTAG
>MU227273.1:1410120-1463301 GCA_018584345.1 Thuja plicata
AGGATTTGAACTACAAAATGACACATACATTTCATGTTCTGTTGTGTCCAACCAATGTTTCGTATGATATTCATATTGATTAGCTGAAATTCTATGTCTGATAACATCTCTACTGTTTGATGAAGGATGTGTATTATCATTCCAAAAAAAGTGACCAAATTATTGATTCCTCCATCAATCCTATCAGAACGAGGAGCTCTACACATGATTGCCCAACTGCTTTCCAAGGTGCTATCATCCAAAAGCATTCTCCTATTAATAGATCGTGATATTGTTTTCCTACTAAAACCAATCTAAGATGAAACTTAAGATATTTGTCTTTTTTAGAGCTTAGTGTTACGTACAATGGATGTCAATATAACTTTTCTTGTAATGGTCTTATCTTTAGTTCAAGATCGCTTCCCTACCTAGTTAAAACCTTTCGTAAGATTTTCAATCATATCAGTTTGCATGTCAACAACTTTTCTCTTTTTTGATGTTGCATCTATACCCAATAATTTTAATGCCCCTTCCAACTTTTTTGTTTATAAGTACAACTGAAAGAAATTGAGCTTGTTCAAGTGTTTCTAAATTATCAAATTTAGCCAATATTTCTCTTGCTATCATATTCATTGACCTCTTCTTAGCAAGACTTAAGGGTTGAACATTAGCAAGTGATCTCAAATTTTCCACATCTATTGTAAGTAAATGATCTAAGTTTCTATAATTAATATTTGTCTTTACAGTTTGAGCTAAATTTATATGTTCATCCATACTAGTAGGAGCACGTGATCCTGAACCTTCTCCAACATCAATTTCTTGATCTTCCGTAGGGAGTGATCCTGACCCTTCTTCAATGTGCAATTCTTTGACTTGACTTGACCCTCCTACATCAACTTGTCCTTCACCTTCTTTAGTTTTATGATATTATGCCAATGTAGCTTCACAATTTCTTTGTTCGGCACCAGGTGATTTTTTCTAGCAGATTTACATTGTCTTCTCTTTTTGTTCCCCATTTCTTCTCTTCAAAAATGTCTTCCAAGAGATCAACAATAAAAATTCTTTTCTTTAAAAAAATACTTTGATATAATATTTCTCCTCTTCAAAATTATGCCTTAAAAAAAATAGAAATAACAATCCTTATTCCAAAAATGCATTTGTAAAAATTGAACAATAATAGAAAAAGTAAATTACTTGTTGCAATTCAGTAAAAAATTGAAAACAAAAAACTTTACTTTTATACCATTCTAAATTTTTCAAAAAAAAAATATCAACATGGCTGACCTACTTCGCGCGAAGTACCCAAGATAAAATTCTGGCGGGATGGTTTTCACCAGACTTTTCACACAAGTGGCTTCGCGTGAAGCCCCTTAGACCCCTTCGTGCAAAGGGGGTCTTCGCTCGAAGACCCCTAAAATGAAAATTTCTTGTCTGAAAAAAAACAAGTCCTAAAAATTGGCCTTTCAAGGCCTGGGACAAGGGCTAAATCAAATTTTTTTCTCAAATACATGATGCCAAATGATGCGATTCAGAACAAGCTTTCTAATGAATATAATTTTAATACATATTGAGTTCGTTATCACTTTCAAATATTACTTTAACTAAACATAGGTTGTTTGGCGATTCATCAACCTGTCTCTTCAAGGCTTCGGGAAAAATATTAAATTACAAAAAAAAATTATGAAAAATATGTAGGAAAAGAGTATTTGTGTTACCTTTCTATATATAAAAAAATGAATTTTGATAGATACATTTCAAGTTAGAGTGATCAAAGTGACCTTATGTCTAAATTACAGTTACTGTCACTTTAAAACTTAATAAACTATGAAATATTTACCCAAAATGAATGAAACCAATTACATCCTCTAGATATTGAAGTTACAAATATAATTTCAAAACAATTACATCGTTATCATATTTTAAAAAAAAGTTATGCTGATCCAAGTGAAAGTCACTTCTTAAAATCACAGTTTTTTCACACAAACCACTTTTCGAAGGAGAAGGAAAAATGAATTTTAATTTTTTTTTTAAATATATTTAGAAACTAGAAAGAAAATACTAAAAGACCCTAGTTTATATCATCTTCAAATTCCTTATATTTTTGCAGCAATAGGTGTTCGAAAATGAAGTTTTTTTCTCAAAATGTTGATCTCTGTGTCAAAGTTGGCCAAAAAGTGGGACACACTATTGTGGGATCCCCCATCAATTAACGTAAATGCTTACATTTACATTAATTTTTAAATGTATTATCAAAAAATTAAAGGATTTATCTACGCATATTACCATATCTATCTTCATTTTCTCTCTTTCAAATATAAGTTTAGGATTTTAAAATTCTATGTTTCTTGCATTTTTTCTATTGTAGGTTTGAAGTTTTTTTTTTTTTTTTTTAAATATGAATTGAAGACCTAGGGGAGACACATAGTACATATTCCAATATGATTATCATTAATGGTATAAATTTTGTTCCATGGTGATGCTTACCTGGTCCACAAACCCCCATTCTCATCCCAGTTGTCCCCATCTCCTTCTCTAATAATGTTTCAGGTATATAGGATGGCAGGGTGTGTCCCCTAGTTGTCTCTCAAATATTTAAATATTCAAAACACTTTTGAAACATGTTGGAAAAATAGAAACATCCATCCTAGGGATGGCTAGATGTACCCAACAAAAAGGTGAATATCATTTATGTTAAAATTTCATAACATTATACTATTAAATATATCATGACAGCTTTATAATAGCAGTATAACATGAACATTTATATTAGTAGAAATAAATTTATATCATAGAAGAAATATAACAACAATAAAATTGCTAATGAGAGCAGTGATAACAACAACAGTATTGTAACAACAATAAATATATTATGATTCAAATTATTAGCTTATGATATAACAGGTAATAGGAACATAAATAATTTGGATTTCTCATTTCATTGTTTGAAAAAGTGTTGAACTTCATAATTTTTGATATGTTATCAATCAGTTATTATTTAGTTACAAAGAGGTTAAGGGTGCATTGGCCATGGTCTGATATAGTGTGATATTATGTGAGACGTGCACAAACAATTTTCTTTTGAATGTGGTTTGGTGGACTTTTGTAGACATCATCCAACATTATTTTAACAATGCCTTGAAATATTTTTGTTGTGCAGTAACTTGTAGAAGTTTGAGTATCTCCCTCTTTTTCTCTCTTTCGGTATATATATTTCTAAAAATTACACACATATATTGAAAGTTTGAAGTCCACTCACCATCGTTGTCCCATAAACACTGGGGAGCATAAGAATAAACAATCATGTTGCTGAGTATGGTTATTGATGCACATGATTCTAATTTATTTTAGTTGTTGAACTTCATTTAAGTAGTTATTCATTGAATCTTACTCTTTCTTTAATTTATGGTTAGAAATTCAAAATTCAACATATTAATTATTGGAATCATCAATTTGATTATAAATAGAAGCCTATAATGAAAGGAAGAAAATGTGTTTAAATTGATCATTTGTATCTAGAAAGCACAATCCAAAGCATAGCTTGTTAAGCTCTTTTGTATACTATTGAGGACCTGATGAATTTTATCACATTCTAAATAAAGCTCAAGATTATGTATATTATTAGCTTATTTATTGTTAGTCACTCTAAATAAAGCTCAAGATGATTTATATTATTATCTTATTTATTGTTAGTCACTCTCATCAGATTATCTAGATTAACATTTTGATATGTTTGCAACACAAAAGATTCATTTCAGGTTGCAAAAATTTCTAGGAGTCGAATGATTGTCGATGAATTTATTGAATTTCTATTCAAATAAGTTATACCTAGATGGGTTATAATAGATATTAAAATAAGATATTTATACAAAATTATTTTTAAATCCAACACTTTGAGCCTCTGAAATTTCATTGAAGTATGTGAGATAATTTCATCCACGAAGTGGGATGTGATTTGAAGTAAGATCTCTATTTTTTTATTACTTTTCTCTATATGAATATTATAAAGAAGTTCCTTCATAATGAGATAGTTAACAACCAATTTATTCTTACTTGGATACTAATTTGAGTACGTTTACTGTCTTACTATGATTCCTCAAGTCTTGATAGCAATTGGGTTCTCTAGTCTATCTCGATAATCAAATGTTTTTAATTGGTTTATTATAAATTCATTAAATGATGTGAATTCATAGTCTCTCTAAAGTTTCAGATCTTTAATTTAATAGTCCGATGTTGTATTGCAGACATATTTGATGAGGAGGAGAAAGAAAACAGAGCTTACAATCTGGCAGCTCTGAAGTATTGGGGTCCATCAATTTTAACAAACTTTATGGTAGAATTTTTCTAAAAATTTCAAATTTATTATGTTTCTTGTTATTCTACTTTCTCTGAGAAAATGCATTTAATTCTACTTTCCAATATGAAATGTCTACCATGATCAAACTATAAATCATTTGTCTTTCCAATATAAAATGCACAAATTTCTTCTATGATTCAACCATAGTGTGTAGTCAGTCTTATCATTTTATGCTTTGTATAGGGTGATCCCACAATAGTGGGTTACACTTTTTCGGAGGAATAAATTCCTCACGAATCTGCGAGGTGGTAGGATTTAGTCGGGTACTTTCGATAGAAAGTACCTGATTGTTTCGATCGAAACATTCATAGTTTTGATTGAAACTACTTTTTTTGCTTAGTTTCGATCGAAACTAAGCTAGTAAATATTTTAGTGGGATTTTGACCCATACGCATGTTAAACTAAGAAATTACTTTTGATAGAAAGTACTTTTGATCGAAACTAATTAGTTTCGATCGAAAGTACTTTCTATCGAAACCCCCAAAATTGAGGCTATCTGCAAAGGCTAACAGAAATCCGTAGTTTTCGTGGCGTTGGGGCTCAAGCACGGGGCTCAAATGGAAGAATAGGGACACCTCCTTTTGCATTACACAAGTAATCTAAACAAGCTTTCCAACAAATATAGATTTGAAAATTTTTGAATTAATTAGGTCTATGTATTTTGACATGCATCGGATGTAGGATTTTTATCCAATATAAACTTCCAGGTTTGACGTTCAATGAAAAATAGTAGAAAAGAGAAAAAAAAATTGGAAAATAACAGTGCCCTCCAGCTTTGAGTCTTCTTTCTATCAAAAAAAAAAGTTGAATTTTGATAAATACACAACAAGTTATCAGCTACGCAGTCAATGTATGTCACAATTACGGTTTACTCTACTTCAAACATTCATAAAATATTCAATAATCACGATAATTTCATCGAACCAATTGCATGCCCTCCATATGGATGTTAAAAAACCAAATTTGAAAGAAGCGCATTGATATCTATTTTAGAAAAAAAGTTATGTTGTACGAAGTCATTGTACCTTTTTGAAAATGACATTTTCAGCAACATAGCAATTTCAGTGGGAGAAAAAAAAACTATTAAAATCAATTCAAAAATAAATAAATAAAAATATATTTAGAATCTAGACAGAAAATCCTAAAAGACTCTAGTTTACTTCATCTTCCGATTTCAAACAGTTTAAAGACAATATGCATCCGAATGTGAAAGTTTTTCTCAAAATGTAGACTTCAATGTCCGTTTAGGCAAAAAAGTGTAACCCACTATTGTGGTATCACCCTATAAGACTTTCGAATCTTTTGTTTAATATTTTGGACCTTCTGTATAAAATGCAAATAGAAAACTATAAGAAAGAGTTGGAAGAGATGAAGAACATGCCAAAGCAAGGATATATTGAATTTATAAGGAGGTAATTAGGTTTCCTCCCATCAATGAATCAATAAGAGCTTGCTAGATATGTATAGAGCAGTAGATCTGGAGAAAGATTTTAGTAAATATCATAACTATTTTCAAGTACTAAAGATTACTTCAACTTGGAACAAAATATGTGATAGGTTACAAATAGGTGCTCAAGGAACTATCATAATGTTTACTTGGATTTATGTTTATAAATTCTACAATTAGACATAATATTTTAGTTTATAATATTGGTGTCGATTGTTTTTAGATTTTTTTTAATTTATGTTTACATTGAAGAATATAGTTGTAAAACCCTTGTAGCTCATGATATTGGTATGAATTGTCTCTCGATTCTTTGAATTTATTTTTATACATTCTAAAATGTAGACATATTCTCTTAGTCCATAATTTTAATAGCAATTGATTTTAGATTTGAATGTGTACTTTTCTCCTCAAACCCTCTCCAAATCTAAATTTTGTAGGAGTAGCACTAGCTTTTCTTCAAGGAGATCAACTTACCGAGGAGTAACATGGTTTGGATTTAATAATTTAATTGGATGAACTTATATTCTTATGAACAACTGAATGACCAACCTAGATTTATGACAATAAATTTTGTAAAATGTAGAACTGCTGTCAATTTCATCCAAGTATGATTTAAATGATAGAATAATCATGAGAATAAGACAAACTTGTGACTAAGGGTGTGCATAATCCATGCATAGTTTATTTTAAGTGATCTCCATTATCTGTAGTGTTCTCTATAAGTATTTTTCTCTGTTAATGAGTTTTGCATATATGGGCAACATCATTTGATTAGTTATGTCATATTCTTACACTTATTTTCTATCTTTCAAGCTACAGGAGAAATATCAAGAATACAAGATGCTTCTTGTTCGTTTGAATCTTTTCTATCTTTCAGGCTACAAGAGACACATGAAGAGTATAAGATGCCTCTTGTTCAGTTGAAAAACATTGTTGGACAGTTGTATCTACAAGTGGTCATTCTAGATATGGCATGCTAAAAACAATACACCTCCAACATGTTCAAAATGAAACATTTCTTTCTGTTTGTTTTCATAAAATGTGTAGTAAAATCAAGGAGCTCTTATGCTACACCATTAAACTTGGTGGAAATGTATAGTATGGAGAAATTTGTGCTAGTTAACTACTTAACTATGAGGTTGTAGTGATTGGGAAATTAGTGTCAATGTTCAATAATGGTTCTGCCATTTCCATGGTATGTTATTTTGGTTGTGGAGGAACTCCCACATCATTTTGTAAGACACAAAACATTGAAGACAACTAAAATTAATATAACATTTTTGGCCAAGTTAGTTTCTCATGCTACTTTATTGAGTGTTTTGTAAGAAATAAAATATTGGAAATAATTATAGAAAATATTATATTATTGTTGTTTGAAAATATTGAATGTTGAAAATCACACTAAAAACTATTTAAAATAATTTATTTATTTATAGTACTTTTTTCATAGAGACAATAGTTGGGATTGGAGAAAAATTGTCTCTAAAGAGACAAAAGTCAAATTGATAGAAATTATCTTTAAAGAGACAACAATACTCATGTTTCATATTGTCTTTACAAGACAATTTTTTAAGACAATCATTTGAGACGCTTGTTTAAAGACAGGTTTTTAGACAATATGCAACATTTTTTTTGTCTCAAATTAAGACAATTTATACTAATATTGTCTTAAAAAATGTCTTAAACCNCCCCCCCCCCCCCCCCTTTATGTAGTAGTGATTGTGAGGTAATGCACTATTAGATATATTCAACTAAAATATTTTATTAAAAAAATATTAAGTAAAATTATTTGTTTCTAAATTAATTTAAATCTTAAATAAAAATCCTAATTTTGATAATAATAAGATCGTATTAATTAATAAACATCTTTAAAATATAGATATATACTATTCTTCACAAATACTGAACTATTAAAACACTTAAAAGTATCATTTGACAAATGGTAAGTACATATATAAATAATTCTATTGAAAAATAAATACATAAATCAAATTTCATAAAATAAATAAATGAGAAATGCTATAATGGATTATACATATTTCTAATAATGATGAATAAACAAAAATTATAATCGATGTCAATTTATCCAACATAGAGATTAAAAGACCTTGAAAGTGCCTTAGAGATCGATTAAAGTGGTTTTATCAAACCTCTCTTCTATACACTATAACTTAAATCTTGGGTTGACCCCTTGATGCCTCACTTAATTTATGTAGATCTCTCTTAATACTATTTTCATCACATCCCCAACAACCATTTCCTTTAAGTCCATGTTATCATCTATGTTCTCTACTCGATTCTTAATTCTTCTACCATTCTAGTTGGACCTATTTCTATTTCAATTTTTATTTCCATTTGAATCCTCTATTATTATTCAACTTAGAGTCTCCAATGACATTAGAATTAGAGAAAATTAAATTAGATTAGTTGAAATGATGAAAAAATCCTTCCAACATTTATGTAGATTGGAAGGAGGTGGAGATAATTTGTCAAAATTTTATGACCCATCCTTAATGAAGAATACCACTAAAAACCCAAGTAGAAAAATGATATTCAAAATGGAAATTCTCCAACCAAACTCTTTTTGTTCAAAAGAAACAATATATAGTTTAATTTGGTTATAATTTTTTAGATAAAATATAGTTGCATCCATGTATATAGCATTAAATATATAAATAAGTTGATAGTTATCTTAGCTAGATTATTGGCTACGAAATCTAATAATTTCCCACCAGCTTGTAGGAACTTCCATGTGGTAAACATTTTAGGATCTACTAGAATGAAATTTTCATGATCAGTTGGGAATTGTAGTCACGAAAGCCTTGTCACGCAAGATAAAAATCATGGTCATGAAGGTGTATGGGATGGTTCTTCAATGTAATAGTTATAGTATTTTGAAATACTAGTTGAACACAACATAATAATTCCAATGTTATTTTATTCTATTTTAACATTTGGTAGATTAAAAAGAGGTGGAGGTAATACGTCAAAATTAGTCAACCTTTTCTTGATTAAGAATATCATCACAAAACCAAATGGCAAGTGGGGTTCAAAATAGGAATGCATCAAACAATTTCTAGCAGTTAAAAAAAAAGATATAATTTAATTTAGCTATAATTTTTGAAGTAAAATATAAATGCACCCACATATATAGCATGAAGCATGAAAATAAGTTAAAAGCTAGCTTATCTAGATTGTTGGGTACAAATGTAATGGAAACCCATCCACCAATAGGAACTCTACTGATGTTCAACATCCTAGGATCTACAAGATTGAAGTTTCTAGGATCTATTTAGGAATTCTAGTTATCAAAGCCTTGTCCTACAAAATAAAAAAAATCATGCCTATGAATGTGTATGACAATTCTATATAATGTAATTATTTCTACTAGATAATAATTCTAGTGTTAATCTAATGACTTACAATATATAATAATTACAAATATGCTAACTAATGAGTAATGATAGACAACAAGCTCAACAATAAAACCCACATCTTCAACTTATTGACACATGAGCAATATTAGATGACTCATCTCTATCATGGTCGTAATTTTGTTATGAGTTAATTTCTAACACTCATGTTCAATGAATAAATGAAAATAAAATTTGATGGACTCCTTATACATCTATAATAGTAAATATTGACTATTGTTAGAATTTTATGAAGTTCATGAAATTTGAAAAGTTCATAAATTTTTTTCATGTTGGCTTTTTTGGTAAATTCACAAAGTCACAAAATTTTCACAATTTAATCATGGTTGGTGATTTGCATTAGTTCTTAGATAACTTTGACCCCTTTTAAACTTTGTTGTGATTATCTCAAACGTGAAAGTGTCCAAAATCAGCATTAAAGTAACTTCAAGTCTAACAGACAGATCAAAAGGAATTCACAAGAAGTGAATTCAACCAGCTAACAAAATCAAACAAAAAAACAACCAGCAATAGAGTCATAGACACGGGAAACAAAAAACAACACACACGACCAGCCAACAAGACCTTACACAGGGGGCATAGGAAATTCTTTCCAGTCCTCATTCAACTCCTTCAGCTTGTCCAACAAAGAAGCCCGCCCGCTTAAGAGGACGCACCGTAACAACAACATCTGTGGAATTTCCATCATTGCCTTTAAGCACCACTTGAAGAGTTTCCTCCCTTTTCCTACACTTAGCCCTTTCCTTCCTTTTCCTACACTTAGTCCTTTTAAACTTTGCTATATTTAACGAATGTTAAAGATTTTAGAAACCCACCAACAAATTAAATTATTCTATTTTACGATCAAACTATTTGAAAATTTATGAAATCACAAACTTCCCAACATATTGAACCTCTTCCTCCTCGAAATATAAACCTTATAAGAAGTTAGATGCAGTTTCTGAACCTTGAAAAGATTTGATTTCTCCACAAATTTTCCCCCTTGGATTTGTTATTAGCAAGCAAGGAAGTGTAGAGAAGGGCAAGTTCATGGACCTGTGGTTAAGAAATATTCTCAGCTTGAGGTCAAATGGGAATAAAAGCTATAATTATATATTGAGTTTGAATAATGGTTATTTTTTAAATAAATAAAGTGGCCAGAGTCAAATAAGTTTACAAATGATGCTGGGCCAGAGTCAATGATCAGATCAGAGGAATATACATATACATAGTAAAGCAAACAAAATCGAGAGAAAAATAGAGCCACTGATGTAAAAAAACACCCAGAGAAGCAGAGCAGAGAAGGGGAAAACAGAATAGCAATTTGATACCCAAGAAGTAGTCATCTTATGCAGCAATCAAAATCTAACAATCAGGAACTGATACTGATTTCAGGAAGGCAATGAATGACAGGTCGAATTGGAAGAAGAGGAGATTCTTCAACTCGCTTTTGAAGGATAGCAAGTCTATATATTCCTTGAAATCGATCCAGCGCAATCACCATTGAATAACAGCATTATGTTCGCTAATAAAAAGTTTTTTTCAAGTCTTGAAATTGCGAAAGACATAACAAAATTGTTAAAATTTTGGAAATTTATGTACGTGCAACACATGCTCAATGATATCAATACCTTCGAATAAAATATGGAAGCCCAAATTTTCAGGCGTTCATAGTAGAAAACTTAAGCCATACGACGCCAACAGTTTCCATTGAATGGATTAAATTAAAGGGGGCAAATGCAGTTGATTACATTAAAAAGGACCGCAATGTCGTGATGGTGGAGTGACATATCCAAACTCTTTTCTTTTTCATTTTTATTTGAGAAGACATATCCAAATTCTTCGAAAACTAGGCAATTGTATATGCACATGTTTCTGATCATATAACATTGCGTTTCCGAAAGGTTTTAAATGTTTTTTTCCCTCCCACGCCTAATATTTTCTACAATGTTTGTCCTCTCTCTATATTATAGTACCCCTAAAGTGTATACCATAATTATCATGATTGTTATCTTGAACAAGGCTTTGGTAACTACAATAACGAAACGGACCCTCAAAACTTCAATCTGGTAGATCCCCAGATGTTGAACACCGTGGGAGTTCCTACTGGTGGGTGGGCAAATTATTTTCACATATGTTTTAATGTTCTATATGTGCATTGTGGATGCAACCAGGCTTGGAATTTGAGGGTCACCCCTTCTCTGTGACGGTTTTGTCATTTTAATGGCTTTCATAATAATTTATATTAAATTATTTTAAATTAAAAAAGATTTTAAATTAATAACAATATATAATAAAATATATAGAAACTTTTATTTATGCTAAGAATAAAATAAAATTAGAAAATAATTATAAATTAGTAATATATAAAACATCTAAAATTAAGTAAACAAGATTATATTCTAAGTTCATATGTTTTATTTTTTGAAACATAGATTAATATAAATGTATAATAAACAATATATAAATATTACATTACATACTAATATCATACATTGGTTATATATGGAAAAATCTCAAACATACTAAATAAATTTCTTAAATTTATATATATATGGAGAATTTGTACTCTTGAAAGGGATGTCACAAGTTCAAATCCCACTGGACTATAAAAGAACCCTTCCTTTCCTTCCCTTATATTGTATTCAAAAAATATTATAAATGAATATAAAAATATAATAAACAAAATAGAAATATATATTATATACAAATATTAAATGATGATCACCTAATAATTATATTATTAATAATAACAAGTTTCTAATATCTAAATAAATTTATATGAGGCTCTGCTTTTTTAGGTGAGCCCCCCTTCAAAAACATGTCATCTCGTCCAAGGTGAGTCTTCCTTTGATTTGTAAATTGTAAAGGTGACCACAATTATTCAAGAGGTTCCAATAGAATCAGCATAGTAAAATTTATCATGAATAGTCTTTATATATCTTTAAAATTATAGACATAAATTCACTTAAATTTTAGTTTGTGATTTATAATTTTAATGCAATTAATTATAACATAAATATAAATGAAAAATAATTTCAAATCACTTTTAATATCAAATGCTACCATTGACATAGTACAAATGGTGCAATTCTACAAGGAAAATAAGAGATAAGACTAAAATAAGTATTTTAGTATAGCCAAGAACAATAAAATTTACTTTAACGTACTTCCCAAATCAATCTCTAATACTCTTAACTTGATGGTACACAAAGGCGTTTATTATAGATAGATAGATTAAAATAGAGATACAAACTACCTTACTAACTTTTAAATCCCTAGGTAAAACAATTGGATCTACTTCCTATGACTTTAACCATGTTTCTATGACACGACACTGACTGCTTAGGTGGCTTTGGTGGGTTTCATCCATAATCCATCTGCTTCCCGTTTGCCGTTAACAAGACTGTTTAGTGGATGCATTGATGGTCTTACGCATATGATGAATATTGTACATCTCATCCTACATCATTTGTTAGTACGATGCTGGTATCATCACTCGATAGTCAGTCACAAGGTGTTTTTGAATCCGTCTCTTTCCGCCCAATAATTCAAACACCCGCCCAATCAAATCTGTAGCGAGATCAATGGCGTCTGCAAACTAGGGAAGTGGAGGGAAAACTCTTCAACACATGAGACTTATGGAATATGATGATCTCAATCATTTATTTTTTCATACATCATTATATTGTTTGCCCTTATTCGCTAGCTTTTCTTAATCTATCTGTTGTGGCCAAGGAGCACAACAAATTGTAATGTCTCCCAACACAGTTCTGAGCAGAAATATATTTTCTATGTAACTAATCAATTTTTCCTTTTGTATCTACTTGATCTTTACCCTCTTTTCTCTTCTCCAAGACTTCTATAAAATAATAAAAAAGAGGTAGATGTAATGGATTTTCAACAAAACCACAACCTGTCTTTAAATACAACAGCGTTCCATTTTGTTATGTTGTCTTTTGAATTAATAGCAGTTCATGAGGAGATTTGGGTGGGGGAAGGATCCAAAAGAAAATTACTCTACAACTCTTAACTCCTATTTGAAAATAGTCATATATGAGAGAAGATAATTACAATTGTATGTGAAACCTAAGAGTATTACTCACAAATTATAGCGTATATTTTATTGTCCTGCAAATAGTGTTTGATCCCTTTTGAATAGGGTTGTAAAATATCTATCATTTTGAATATTATATGTTGCAATTGTTATTATTGGTTTTCTTTCCCTGCTATTATTTAGATTGGCTAAAAGAAGCAACAAAATCAAAATTAATGTGGTGTAGTTGGATTTGGTGGCTATAATCAAAGTCCTTTTTTTTCCCTAAATAGTCCGACTCCAAGACATTACATGCAGAAAGTTCGATTATCTTATGATTCTAAATAAATCTGTGTAAGCACTCATACCCGAATTGCATAAGATCCCATATTTCAAAAATATTGTTACCAATGTGATAATAAGGAATTTAAAAACATACACATTGATAAAGTTAAAATATGATTTCTTTTTCATTCTCTACATTATTTTATTTGTAAATTTAATAATGGTTCTTTAAATATTAATGCAACTATAAGGAGGTCGGTAAATTTTTAACTTGAGTCAAATTATTCAAATTATTAATATTAAATTTAATAATCATTTTAAGATAAAATGATTATATTTTTATTTTATTTTTTAAAAGGGATTATTATTAGTAGAAATGTACTTATAGTGAGGAATCTATTGGGTTGTTCAGTTTCTATATAATTTGTTTCATAAAATTTATTTTGTCTAATCTTGGATCCCAAGTAACAAATGCTAGTAATTATGAGATGGATCATAATTTGATAAGGTATATTAGTTGTACCAAATGTCATTACCAACAACTCAACATGTTCTTGAATTTATATACAATGATTATGTTCACTTTACTATTTAATATAATCAATCTTAAGAACATCAACACTAGAAATATGATACAATTAAATATGTTACATATGTTAGATCATTTAGTGGAGGTTCTCTAATGCTCTTACTCTAATGGGTGTCCTTTTTTGTTTGTATCTCCCTTGAGATTCAATAAATTTTTACTCATCTTTAGTAGAAATATGACACACTTTTATATAAATATAATTGAATTAAATAATATTTTTTTCTCAAAATAATATTTTAATATTGAGAATAATTAATATTAATTTGATTCAATTTTTGTTAAATAAAAAATAAAGAATCAATTTTGTATCTACTACTTTTCAATTAGAAAATAAATATCATTATAGTTGATATTTTCAAATAAAACATAACATATAAACAAATAGATTTATATAATAGATCTTGTACAAACTATAATGTATAAATAAGTATATCTTGTATAAACAATTAGGTTTGCAACAATAAGAAACTAATTGTAGCATTATTTGATGATAAAATTTCCTTCTGCAAAAGGTGTGGCCGAACTATGTGATCCATTCTATTCTTTCAATTCTCCCCAATTACAATGTCAAGATATCTAGGAATACACTCCTTCGTCTTGTAAATGTAAATGTATATCTACAAGTTATGCACTTGTATAATTTGGCCCACAATTATATACAATTTAATCACGAGTCTTGCCTCATCATTTTGAATCAACCTACTTGTTCCCACTTTTAGTTTGTTTAAGAATTCTATGAAGTCACAAGAAAAATCATAAAAATGAATAAGGGAGACTTAGCTTCTAATACACCTTTTCCACCACTTAGGAATATTATAGACAATTAAATATAGTACAACCAATAGTATTTGATGCATTTTCTTTTAACACAAAAGCCAAGGATTGACCTATTATGTGCAAACATTTGTCAAGCAATTCTATACATGCTTTAAAAAAAAACATGTCATACTTGTCACTACCTATAATAAATATGAAATCGAGCCCCCTCTCTATCTAAATCTTAAGCTTAAAATACTAAAATATAACTACTGCACACGACTATGTTCCTTTATCGAATAATCTAATCTCCTCAAATATTTGATGCTTCCGGGTAGAAAGGCAACCTTCCCTTGAAAACTATTCAATCACGACTCATACGCTCTCTCCAACTTAGGGTCGCCGTGGTCAAATTGAAATTAACCATATAACATAGCCAAATCAAAGGGGTAGAGCATCCAAGTAAGCAAACGATGAGGGCTAACCACAAGGACCTTGGCGCCACTAAAACATACATACCCGTTACATATGACACCATCGTTGCCAGAAACGCCCAGGCTACGAAAAAGCGTCCCGTGTCAATCGTATGTGACCATACACCATAGGAATTTGAGCTCCTGAATAGAGGCTCCTTGAAATACAAGTTAGTTATGTTGGAAATTAAAAAAATGGCTACCATGGAAGAGGAGAGAGCCAGTGTGTTGGATACTATGAAGACCTTGAAAGCAGCATTATGCATCCGCACTGGAATGCCTTGGCCATCGCTAACCCCTCCAGGAACTGTGAATCCCGCAGTGAATGAAATAGTCGCCAGGAGCATTGCTATTAACGAATACGTTTCGTTCGCACTTTTTCCATCTTCGGAACTTATTTTTCTGGGCTCCACCATTTGCGGGTACCCTTTCTCCAGGAACATGTCGTGACCAGAGACGGAAACAACTCTTTCGAAGAACCTCCGAGTTCCCTTTGCCGCGAAAGGGATAACATCTGAAGTTTTGAGCTTGTCCAGTACAGTGTAGCCATCTTTATTCTCAGAATTCATATTCCATTTTGATATTTTCGCCATCACACCTAGTACCTGCGATAAAGCACCAAACAAAGACACCAACATCAGAAGAAAAGAGTAAGGGCTATTCATTATTCACTATCATCTGTATTAATAATTTGCAGCTTATATCTACAGAAAATGGTAAAAATGGTAACCTATGGTAACTTAGTTCCTGCGTTTGCATTATCTACCTTCTCTTGTAAGTCTTTTTTATTAGGGTGCAGCTAATCTCCATGTAAAATACAACATGTAAAATACAATAAAAAATGTCAAACTTTTTTTCATAAAAATAAAAATCTGTAGTGTTTTCCAATTTTTCAAATTTGGTCAATGGTGCATCTTGTCTGGAGCTTAGCCGCATCCTTTTATTAGGGGCTCCATATAAAATGCACCAAAGAAAAAAAATAAATAAAAAAGGGTCAAACTTTTTTTTTTTCCAGATTTATGAAAACACACTGTTTTTTAACAAATTTTTTGTGATTTTTCACCACAAAATATAGAAATCAAAAAGAACAAATGCTAAAAATTTCACAAAAATCTATTGTAATTTCCATTTTTTAAAATTTGATCATTTTACATAAAAAAAAATTAAAATAAAATAACAGCATCCTTTTAAAATAAACTACATTTTCTCAAAACTTACCCTTAATCCCTTTGCAAACGCTGTTTTGTGGAAAGGTGTGTTACCCTCGTTATCAGGCTCATTAATCAAGAAAGCGGCATCTAGCTTATCATCAAGCAGATAGCGGCAAGTGTTCCAAAAATGGCCTCCTTCCAGAGCAAAGTGCAAAGCATTCTTATGTCCCCGGCCTAACAGTTCTATACAATGTGGTGTCTCGTTGATCAGCGACTCAATAATATCATTGTGACCCATTTGTGCAGCTATGTGTATCGGAGCCATCTCAGCCGCATTGACATGGAAGCTAGTATCTGGAGCTCTCAACAATAACATTTTTACAAGAGGCAAGGAACCACGTAATGTTGCTAAATGCAGTGGCATGTTGCCTGAAGCATCAGCCTTTTCAGCCAGTTGAGGTCTCGCACGCAGTAATAAAGAAGCCAATACTACATCACATAATTAATACAAGGTAAGAATAAGGAAAAAACGTAGAATCCAAGGAGGAATATTGACATGTAGATTACCTGTCTGGTCTGTATGAACAGCTACATGGAGAGAGGTCCGTCCATCTGTTCTCGTAGCAGCACACACACCTTGGTTCAGAAACCACTCGGCTACGTAATATCTACCATGATCACAGGCTGTATACAGAGCAGATTCGCCGGCTGTGTTAACAATTCTTTCTATACCGTTTACTTTTCGCATTATGTTTCTAGCCACTCTCACATGACCGCCTCTCGCAGCATAATGCAGCGCCGTTTCATGGTCTTTGTTAAGGGATCTCCAAAATACATCAGGTACGAAAACAGAACCAGTTTCTAAATCAACATTCTCATGAGCACCACAGTTACATTGCAATTGCTGGTTAATGTCGAGGAGGATATCTACAACTTGCACGTGCCCGGCTGCCGCCGCTTTATGGAGCGGAGTTTCATCTTTGATATTCTTCATTAACAAAAGGCACGGTTTCAATCGGTTCAACTGCTCTACCATATCATGATGCCCTCTGCTCGCTGCAACATGGAGAGCACTATTTCCTTGTGGAGTAATTCCTCTCAGAATTTCCAGATTAACTCTGGTTAAGTCTGTCAGACCTGCAATATCTCCCGTGAAAACAACTTTGTACAGGTCTGTTCTCATGAGAACCATTGTATTCCTTCCAACTTCTATGCCGCCTCTGCAAATGAACATACAACTTTGACGGTCATTTAATGGCACAGGATATCTTCCTTGCGTATTAAACTTCTCTAGCTTTCTCCCTGAGACCACTTTCTCTCTTTAGTCCTACAAAACAAACTTCGTAAGAAAGTTATTCCTTTCTTTTATTTTGAATAAACTAGCAATTGGACCCAATTTTTTACTATGAAAAGATAAGTTGTTTAGTGTTGGAAAGCCTCATCGTATATTGTTGCTCAAATTTTATTTGATCCAAAATTTATGTCTTTTTAGAAGATGTGTTAGAATTGAAATATTTATTTATTTGTATAGAATTTAAAAGATTTCATAATGTAAAGACAAGTTGTTTAGTGGTGGAAAATCTTACTGATTATAAATAGATTTGAAGTTTGGATGTGACTCTATCTGATATCTTCATTAATGTATTTATGAATCTTTGCATAAACAAATACATTCCTTAGTACAAAGTAATACAAGATTAAATAAAATCAAAATCAATCAAAAAAAATGTTTAGAATAGCTCAAATAACTCTTGTAATTGATATTGCACATATGCTCCAAGTCTTTGGATAATTGGGATTACTTCTCTCATTTTTTAGTCTTCTCATCCCTCTTTTTCTATTTATCTATCTATTGCTTACTCTTTTTACATTATTTGACCTCTCATAATGTTTTACTTCTTCAATATTTTCATTTCTCTCTTGAAATCGAACTCTAATTTGTCATTTTAATTTTGAATCATTGTTAGAATAGTTTTATTTAATATATTTCTTGAACAAAGTTGTTAGTAACTTTAAATTATTTAGAAATCTACCATGACCTCTTACCAAAAAATGAAATAAAAAGACTTTTTAAAATAATTTGAAGGAGAATTTATTCAAGATTAATCTAACCACTCTAGACTAGGGTCATGGTAATGAGTTTTTATTAAAAAAACCATCATTTTATGTAAAAGATAGGAATTGGTTTAGAAGTGGCAGGCTTGGATTTAGAGTGGTGAGCCATTAGTTTATCTTTATCAATAAACTTATTTTCTAGACGAATATTTTTGGAGGGATTCAAAAATTTTAATTGGACATATTGGATATTGAGTTTAATAAATTTTAAAAAGAGGACATATTGGATATTGAAGTGGAAATTTAGAATTTAGCACCTGATTTGTTTTGTAATTAGTAATCTACAACTAGAAATCTACACATTGAATAAACAAGAAGAAGAATTAATTTTTATACTTTCTTCCATTTTCATCTCATTTAGGCTTCCAATTTGAGTTGATAACATGTCAAAGGTACATGAAGTTTCCCACAAATGTAAAGGTATTGTATTTCAGCTCTTTGCAATTAAGGGTGTACCATGGTAGTTGGAAAATTGGTACTGAGGTAAATACTTTTTAACAAATTGATTATTAGTGAAATAGAATTTGTGCTCTTTTTCATATATAAAAAAACCATTGGTGTTAATGAATTTTTGAAGCACTATAAGCATCAAACTCTATCAGCATGTCTTGGAGTGATAACCCTAATATAGGCCCACATTCAAAGTAGATGAACCAACATAGAACATACATTTGAGAAAGAAACATCATCATAAGTATCAAGAAAACTTCACAACTTCAATAATATGAGATTAAATTTGTATAATCTAATTCCTTACAAATGAGGATTAAAAATAGTTGTGACATAATTTGTATTATCTATCTTGGAGCAATATTTAAATTACATTAAAATAATTGTGTATATTATCTTATCAGTGACAACAATTTTAGAATGAAGTCAAAGTTTTAAGTGGACTTGTTTTAGTGAATAAGTAATTTCACGCAAATTTCATTAAGTTGTTCATTATATTTTATATCACATTTTGTGTCATTAAATAGAAAAAATTTTGTTTCAATCAAAACCTTAGAATTTATATCATATTACTAATTAAAATGGCAATTAAAATAAGATTTAATTTTAAATACTTCAAACATTGCTTATCTTTAAAGACTAACAAATCATTAAATTAAATCAATATTTGCTAATATTCAATTGTAATATTTTATTATGTAAATCACTAAATTTTAGATTAAAAAACTAACAAATATTTTAATATCAATTATTTTTTAAAACTAAAACAACATTATCCCTTCCCTTCATGCTTCATGAGATATTTTCATCTAACATACTCAATAATTAATGATACATTCACCAACAATCAAATTAATAAACTCCGGCCCAAATAATCCTTCAAAAAAAAGTAAAAAAGAAGAGTAAAAAAGAAAGACATTAAAAGATTTGTGCTATTTAAAATTTTTTTATATCATTTAATAAATGAAACAAAACTTTATAGTAAGTCTGTTACTATAATATATTAGATTTATAGATTATCATGTGTCGGTCAAAGGAATATCTAAGTCTTTAATGAGAAAACAATTCAAAAGTTCAATAAATTTTAGACATTAAGGAACAAACAAGTTACAAGGTTAGAAAAAAGAATAATGAGAATTGTGAGAGGGAAGTTAAACGTGCATGATGCAGGCTTGTGTAATAAGAAGATTTTTAAACACAGCAACGAATTTAATTCTCATTGATCGGATGTGTAAATGTTTTAATGGAGAAGCATACATATTGCTTATTTATTTATATTTATATTAGCGTTTGGATCCCTTCCTTTCGATCTTATTGAATTTTAATTTAATATCTTCCTTCGTCAATGACAATTCATTAATATTAGTCGTACTGTACTCCACAAATTCCAGGGGAGAAAATTCCATTCTTCTTTATTTAAAGTAAAATATACGTTCCACTTTAAAGGAGAAAGTGCGCGGTGGAATCTTTAGAGTGTGAACACGTAATTTCTTTTATTTTCTTTTCCCGTAACTTTTGAATTAGTCACTTCCACTTTTGACCAAGAATATCATTGTGGGAAATAATTGCCTCCTCCAATCTTTAGAAAAAAACAGTAGAATCTTTGATGTCTTTTCATTTTCAGTAATTATAAAAAGTGTACCAAGCAATTGAGTACATCATACATCATTGAAATCTTCTTTATATAAAATGAACTAGCGATTGCATCTTGGTATGCAATGGATATGTCGAAGAGGTATGAAAAGGTCAATTAGGAAAAAAATTGGTGTATTTATGGTATACATTTGTGCAATACACGAGGTCAATCAAAATGTCATTTAGCAAATGATGTTTGTGCAAAAAAAGGTGTTAATGAAGAAGTGATAATTTGATATTAATGATGCCTCTCAATGAGCAAGATAATTAGACTCAATTACCAATA
This sequence comes from Thuja plicata, assembly GCA_018584345.1. Taxonomy (NCBI): domain Eukaryota; kingdom Viridiplantae; phylum Streptophyta; class Pinopsida; order Cupressales; family Cupressaceae; genus Thuja; species Thuja plicata. Next base: position 1,431,090 of record MU227273.1, read on the forward strand.
TGTTGTTGTTATGTTTACGAGAGAGAGAGAGAGAGAGAGAGAGAGAGAGAGAGATCTAATCGGATATCCTTCCATGATGTTATGGTAGATGTCATACCTTGTTATAAATCTCCTAATTTGACATAATTAAGGAGAAAATGTTTTATATCTCCAAAATATTATAAAATTAAATGTAAATATAATTAAATTATTAAACGATTTAAAATTTAAAATCTAGACTTGTAATTCAAATAAAATAATTACTAAATTTTTAACTTCTATAATAAATATTGTAAGTAAAATAAATTTGAAAAAATAAAATTAAAAAAAAAACTCCATGATGTCAAATTGAGAGACATTTCGAGAAAGCTGCTTTGCCATGCGAAAAACGCTGCTCGATCCAATGAAGTGCTTTGTTGGCGACTTTGGGAACTGCACTGCCCATCTCCTGAGATCGTCGAATGCCAGGTGTGTTCCTTCCTTTTATGATTGTATGAATGCGTCTTCTCCTCCCTCTTCCCTCTGCCGCTCGGTAGAGGTCGTACCCACTAACATCCCCTCGCCATTAATGGGGACTCCTATGGAATCTGACATCCTTAATGAGGCCTCCGCAATTAACAATCATGCCTCCCCTACTGAGAAACCCAAATCCTTTTCTAAAGTCGTTGCTCAGTCCTCCTCCGCCATCGACGCTAGTGCTAGATTTAACATTGCTGCCTCAAATGAAGGCGAGGAACTTGGTAAGGATTCTAGGATTATTTTCCCATCTTTCTCTGTTTCTCCGAATCCATAAATGCTTGTAGAAATTATGAAAGAAAAGAGTAGGTTAAAGAATTTTACTATTTTCTTTGCAGCGGTTGAAATTGATAAATGTCCTCCCAGGAAGTTCTTAGATGATTGGTTCCACAATTATTGGAATCTCAAACTTGGTTATCATATTTCATTCTGTAGGCAAATACAGAAGGGTTTGTTTGTTATTTTTTTCAATAATCATGATTCTCAAGCTGCAATTCTTAAACGAAAATACTGGACTATAAGAAATACCTCATTTCGTGCCCTAGCATTGACCCTTGAGGCCATTCATGAAGAAGTATTGGCCCTTTCGGCCCAAGATGGATTTTTGTTAAGCAAATTCTGCCGTTTTTGTGGCATTTTTTTCCCCAACTTCTGGAACCTATTGGAAAATTTATTAGGATGGACGAAACTGTCAGGCTTGTCCCGCATATGGATGCCCGGATATTAATTTCCCTTAACCCTGGAAGAGAAATACCAAACGATATCAAGATTAACATTGCATCTGATATTTATTCTTGCCCCATTGAAGTGTTAGGAGGCCTCAACGCATGTTTCCTTTACAAAAAAGAGGGACATCTATGAAAAGATTGCCCTATTCTCAAATGAAATCCTCCTCTTAATAAACCGACTAATTCTATTGCTTCTGAAAGAAAATCTAAACCTAATTTTGAAACATCTTTGAGCAAACCTCCGCCTTTGACTGCACCTCCCAATGTGTCACCCGTTATTACCTTTTTCCCTACCTCTCAACCTTCTTCTCTTGCCCCGCAGTCATCACCCACCATTGAAACAAAGCATACCGATGGGTTTCAAACCATCTCGAAAAAAGGAAAAAAAGGGCCAAAAAATAGGGTATCCCTTCTGTTGTACAATTCCATGCTTCAACACCTCTCTATCTGCCTTCCAATTTTATTCCTGATGTGTCCCACACTCCTTCACTTCATTCTGGCTCGCCTTCATCGAACCTGATCATTTTGGATCAGCCTATTATGGACTTTGTTCACCTTAACCCTCACCCGAAGACTTTGAAAGAAATCACTAATGATTTTGTTGTTGAAGTCATTCCTGCAGATACCTTACACAATCTTAATTCTCTGTGCACCTCTAACCCATTCATGGATCTTGACCTAGCCTCTTAAGTTTTTTCTGATGATGATCTGGAACTCAAGAATTATTTCCCCTCTTCTATACGAAGAGGAAGACCATTGGGGTCCAAAAACAAACTTCGTTCTGCTAACAAACAAGGAGGAAACTCCTATATCTTAATGATGCCTAATGATGAGGTCGCGGGCGTTAGTGGTCCTTCCCCTAGATTTTTCCTCATGAATTGCATTTCATGGAACATTACGGGTCTTGAATCCCCGGATAGAAAATTCATTATCAAGTGTTTTCTTGAAACTGTTAATTACATTGACTTTCTGATGCTGCAAGAGATCAAAACAACTGGATTCACTCTTGAATCCAATCTTAATTTTTTATGGAAAGATGCAATTAAACTTGTTACTAAGCACCCACGAGGCAGAGGTGGTGTGGCTATTTTGATTAATACTAAATGGGAAATGTCTATTACTGGTACTTGCATTTCCCCCTGTAATAGAGCCTTGTGGATTACTTTTAACTTCAATAACATGGTGTTGCTATTTGTTCAATTTATGCCTCTAATGACTACAAAGATAGATCTCAGCTTTGGGCCTGGTTAGTTTCTCTTCCTAATATGCCTTGGTTTATGGGTGGGGACTTTAATATGGTTGAAAACCAAGATGATAAGATTGGTGGCCTTCCCTTTAGCTAGAAAGACACTGAAAACTCAGTGGGATAGATTGAAATAGGATAAACTTCTTTTCAACCCCTTGTCTGGAAGAAAGGATACCAATCTTGGATTATGGCATACTTGGTGCAATTTCCAGCATGGGCCATCGAGAATCTATTCAAGACTGGACCATTTTTATGCTAACAAAAACTTCTTCTCAATTTTTCCTGATAAACTTGGTAACTATGTCCTGGTCACCCCCACTTCCCTTTCTGATCATCATTCGATCTCTGTCTATGTTAGATTTAACAATTCCCCTACCCTTGTTAAAGCTTCCAATCCTAAATTCAATTTTAACACTAGTCTTCTTAATGATGATGAAATCCTTGTGGCTATCAACCTCATTTGGCTCATTAACGGAAACCACTATCCTGCCATCTCTCACACCGACCGTTTGAATATGAACATTATTGCTTGGAAGAACTTATTACGATCCTTAGGTCAAAAGAAGGCTACAGACTTTAGGTTCATTGAGAAATTGCTTAACGCTAACCTTTTAGAGGATGAAAATAAGGTCCAAGCCAATCCCTCAGATGACTCGATTATCTCCTATGTGGCTAGTGCTAAAGATGCCCTTAGGCAACATCAACAAATTAAGATCTGAGGAGCCAAAATTAGATCCCGTGCGCAGTGGCTTCAAGCTGGTGATAGGGGGTCTAAGTTCTTATTTAATCTTATTAAACAAAAGCACTCTAATGAGACTATTGACAAAATTATTGTTGATAATCAAGAGATTACTGATATTGACAGCATAAAACATGCTTTTGCCAACTATTACAAAAACCTTTTCACATCCGAGCATACAGAGGAAGCCAACACCCTCAGGAACCGTTGCAGAGCTTTGATCCCTAATAGGATTAACAACAAGGATGATTCCTTTCTCAGTAAGGAGATCACTATGGAGGAAATTGAAAAAGCCATTAATACTCTTAAAGATGACAAAAGTCCTAGGCCTGATGGGCTGCCTGTTGAGTTCTACAAGGCTAACAACAAATGGATTTGTGAAGATCTTCATGATATCTACATGGAGGCCTTAGCTTCAGGTACCTTGGGCATATCCATCAATAGTGGCATCATTTAACTGCTTCCTAAAGACGGGGATAAGGCCTTGCTTAAAAATTGGTGACCTATCACTCTATTAAATGTCTCCTATAAGATTTTTCCAAAATCTTGGCTATTAGGATTGAGAATATTTTACCCAAATTTGTGTGTTCAACCCAAACAGGATTCATTAAAGGCATATATATTCTTGAAAATTTAATTACTAGCTGGGAGGCCTTAAATTGGGCTAAAGACTCTAAACAGAACTCGACTATGTTTCTTCTTGACTTCGAGAAGGCTTACGACAGAGTTGAGTGGAGTTTTGTCTCCATGATGCTAGAAGCCTTTGGATTTCGTACCTTCTTCTGTAATGCTATCAAAGTGTTGCTTAATGATGCTTATGCTCAAATTTATATCAATGGATCTCTATCAGAAGCCTTTCTTGTTGCCCGATCCATTAGGCAAGGTTGTCCTTTGGCTCCTTGTCTATTTGCTATTGCTACGGATGCCCTGTTCTACATTCTTAGAGATAGCACCCTTTCCCCATCGGTTAAGGGCATTTCCCTTCCTAATGGATCTTATCTTATTAACTGTCAGTTCACGGATAATACTACCATTTTTCATGAATCTTCTGAAGATAACTTCGAAGCTCTTCAAAAGAAACTCAAGATCTTTTGTACTATTTTTGGGGCTCATCTCTCTCGTACCAAATCAATATGTCTCGGTTGGGATGAGCAACCGCCAACCTGGTTTAATAAATTTTATTATCAGTGGGGTGGGCCTCATAACACTGTCAGATAGATCTGAGTATACCTTTCTTTGTTGAGCCTTCTCTCAAAGATATGTGGCTTTCAGTTAAGGAGAAAATTACTAAAAATTTGAATAAATAGCACAACAGATCTCTATCGCTAGCTGGTAGAGTGCAAGTCTACCAAAAAATTCTTTCATCCTACAATATTTATTATCCATCTGCTTGGATGTTCAGCAATTACCAAATCTTAGAAATCCAAAAGGCTATAAGGCATTATCTTTGGTTGGATGGGAAAGGAAACAAAAATCTCCATGTTGTTAAATGGGAACGGTCCCATTTGGACAAACTCCTTGGGGGACTGAGTTTGAAGGACCTTAAAGCCATGGGGATTGCCCTAGCTGCCAAATGGATCTTCCAATCTTTAGCTAGGGATGACCCTTGGAAAATTCTTATTAGGAGCAATATTGAAATAAACTTCCCCAAGAATGCTAAACCCTGGAAAAATTTACCTTTTAGTGACTTGATCTTTGGGGATTTTCAGGTTGTGGTTCAAGGCTCGGCTATTTTCAAATCCATATGGAAGGCCTGGAGAAATGTCATAATTTATGCCACTAACAAGTCTTTCCATGATAATAATCAACTCTTTGGTGAAAGGTCCATTTGGTGGAACTTGCATCTTTCTGGTAGGCCCCTTGCCCTCTCCCAAGGTTCCTCTACCAAGTATTGGCATAAGCTGGTTATCACTCAATTTATGGATCTTTATGAACATGACAGTCTTATTAGTTGGGATGAGTTAAGGATCAAATTTAACATTCCTTTATCCCAAAAAATAACTTATAATTTGATCAGTCCAGCCTGTAGAGATCTTCCCTCCTATTGTCATAATGATTCGGATAGAATATTGAAAGCTAAATGGCCTGATGGAACCATTATGACAAAAATCAAAGACAAAAACATTTACGGTGTGATTGGGTATAATGAATCCATCATTGGCCATGTCAATAAACTCTGGTACTCTAATCTTGACAGCCCCTCATGGAAGAAGATCTTTGGGAGATTATGGAAAAGCTCCATAGATCCTAAGATCAAATGTTTTAGATGACTTTTGACACTTGAAAGACTCCCTATTAGAAAGGATTTCTCGATGACACAATACTGTAATATCTGTAGAGTTCCTGAATCTGGTAGACATATTTTCTTTAATTGTTGTTTTGCCAAATAAATCTAGCTCATGTTTGGTATTACTCTTCCTAAAGACGTTAATGTTTTTAAAATGATTACTGGACATCATGATGGGGTTAAAAAGGATACTAATTTGTTTTGGGATATTATTTCTTCTAACATACTATGGCAGATCTGGAAATGCAGGAATGAGGAAAGGTTTCAAAGCAATCCCAGGATTCTTACCGAGTCTTTCAAAAGTCTCACCTTTTTAAAAAAAAAATTATAGGTGCAAATTACCATGAGGGTGGAAAAGGAAAAATTCAAAAGACTTCTAAAAAATGGGTACACGACATTCTTTGCCTTCAAGCTTAAGGATGGACAGGCCTGGATGAGTCATATGGACAACTTGCACATATTTGAAAGGACTATACAGCAGCTCAACTTAGAACTTAAAAAAAAATAGCAAGGGCACATCGGATAGCATGATCTTCCTGCTCTACCAGAAGAAGAAGAAGAAGAATATTGTTTGAATGGAGGGCACCATGAGATGGACCGGATGGGTGGATGTCTTTGATGATATTCTATACTAAAATTATGCAGCTTGTTAATGATGTTGTCAAACTTTAAACTTGTGATACTCTCGGTTTGAGGTGGTGCCTCTGTTTTGTGGGTTTAATACTGTGATTTTGTGAACTTGATACTGTAACTTTGGTTTGTTCACCTTATTATCAATACAAAAAATTTAAAAAGTGAAGATATCATGATTCTCAAGTTTCAAATTTTTAATATAAAATATTATTGAATTTTCTTTTTAAAACGTTAAATTTAAATAAGAATATTAATAGATTTTTTTTTTGAAAAAAATAAGAATATAAATAATTATTATTTAAAAATATAATAATGATAATTTAATGTAATTCAAATTAATATAACCTTTAAAACTAAAACAAAGAAAAAAATAGTTATATTATTATTTTATTTTTAAAAAATTCCCCATAAAATTTATTTTGAAGTATTATGTGTAAAAATACTTTATAATAATAAAGGCAATAAAAAATATTAAAATTTATTTTATTTCTGTCTAACATTTAATATATATTAGAAATTTGTCTTAAACTTTGATTTAAATGTGATATTATATATAAAAATTTTAGCTTTAACTATTAAATAACATAAAAAAAATATAAATAATACTTTTCATAACTATCTAATTTTTAATATAATTTTAAATTTTACTTTAAAATGTAATTTAAAATAGTATTACACATGTTAAGAGTATTTTAGAATAAAAAAGTAAACATAAAATGTGCTTAAGAAATTCATTTAATACAAGAGGGGTGCCACAAAGCACAACAAAACTATATTCTAGCACTCACTTCATCTACATTTTTATAATATTTAAGGTATTATTAAATTAATTTATAATTATTAATATTTTCAATGATAGCTAAATAAATAAATGTTCAATCTAAACTCTTTCGCTCTTTGTAACTTGACATGTGATTAAATATATAAAGATATTTTTATAGCATATGTGGACGAGTTGTAATATTTTTTAGAATAATTGAATTATAACTTTCATATTAATGTTTTCAATCATACTGTGTAATCTATCATTAGGTGAAGCATGTCCTCTTTTTTTGATGGTGGATAAGAACATATCCTCTTCTATGTGATAGATTAGGTGCAAATAAAAAATGTTGACTTCCTAATGATGTACCATAAAGAATGATACAAAAATACATTATAATTTTCATCTAAAAACCTCACAATTCAAATTCTAGTCTCGTAAAATGACATCTTAATATTAAAAAGTAAATTGCAAAAAGAATATTTTTAAAATTATTATACATACATTAAAATTTTAATTTTGCGATGATTGTTAAATGTTATTAAAATTAGAATTTTATGATAAATAAATTTTAAACCCTCGCTAATCAATCTTACAAGCAAAACATATTATATAGAGAACTTCTATTTATCATAAGGTATACTCCAATGAATGATAAAGCTTGCAGCTCCAAAGGTGGTCATGTAAATCATTTGATCTTAAATACATATTTTTTTGTTTAAGATGTAAAAATAATAATAAATAATCAAACCAAATAAAATAGATATCTTTATAAAATAGAAAAAAACTTTTTTACATCACATTATAATGTCACATCTATTCACTCTTATTTTAATAATCATTTAAATAAATTATTTTTTTAATTTAGTCATATATTTGTGTAAAGAATTGAAATATATTTTAAACTATAATGTCACATCTATTCACTCTTATTTTAATAATCATTTAAATAAATTATTTGTTTAATTTAGTCATATATTTCCTTAGAAAATTGAAATATATTTTAAATTTTCATATGCATTTTGCTTTAGTAAATTATAATTGGAGAAAGTGACATAAATATTTGTCATTGTTAATGAAGATTCATATGATTCCAAACACTATGTTTAGACATCTTTTCCTCCCCATTTGTCATATGCAAAAGCCTTCAAGGAAATAACAAAATAAGTTTAGTGCGTTTGTTGACGCCAAGAGAAATACAATATTATATTATGCATAGATATATATTCAAACTGTACCACCATTTCTCTAACAAAAATTATAACTTATATTATACAATTAATTTTGAACTCCTCAAAAAACATATTGGAAGCCTTGTCTGTCACGTCTTTAATGCATCCGCAAAGAAATGCATGACTAGCATTTATTATACTAGCACTTGCACCTAAAAGAGGCGCAAGGGATACGCCAATAGGTGTTTGATTTGAAAGCACAACTGAATCTTGACATAGCAAAAGTAATTGTATAAAAGTGGAGGTCTACAACCATGCATAATTTTAGAAAGCATTCTTGTACATAGTAGCATGCATTTTGGATGAATTAAAGTTACAGTAGTGTCCTATGTTTTTTGTTAAGTCCTCAAAAAATGTAGCATTCAAATACATGGAAAGACATAAAAAGATGTAGTATTTGTAAGTATAAATTTTCTCTTATTCCCTCTTCTTGATAAACAAGTTTGAACTTGTAGAAGGTAAAATTCTATATTTCATAATCGACAATAATTTTCATGAATTGAAGAAAGCGAATAATTTAACGTGGAGTGCTTTAAAAGTGGGTGTAAAGTAACTTCACATACCTGGACTTATTGCAGAGAAATTACACACGACCAAAACCTGTAGAATTATTAGAATGAGTGCACAAGTAATGTTTAATCTAGCTTTTCATCCCAACATATGACAAAAACATTTCAAATACAAAATACAAAATAAATACAAGGACACAAGTTCAGTACCAAAATCAGACAATGTATACCAAAATTGATCATATAAACTTGCAAAATAAAAATTATAAGCCCATAAAATTTTCCATTACAAATATGTCAATGAATAACCTCCCTATATTTCATAATCGACAATAATTTTTATGAATTGAAGAAAGGGAATAATTTAAAGTGGAGTGCTTAAAAAGTGGGTGTAAAAGTAACTTCACATACCTGGATTTATTGCAAAACAAAAATTATAAGCCCATATAATTTTCCATTACAAATCTGTCAATGAATAACCTCTAGATCACAAGTACTAATAAAATAAAGTCTAGTTACAAAACTAACAAAAAAAATTGTTTTATCTTTGAAAAATAAAACCAACAAAGAACTCATGTTCTATATTTAAAAAAATGAATCAACTTTGTCCTACCAGCTTCTACATAGTAACCACATGACTGAGTCAATCAAAAGCAACAATGGATTTGTCGTTTTAATGCTCTAGAACTTACCTTCCTTTGACCAAAATATGTCTCTCTTTCATAATGCTTTTTGAGTCATTTTTTATTATAGTATCGTCATACTCAATATTTGAACTCTCTTGAATGTGGCCCCAACTTTGGCTTCATTTATACTTTAAAAAAAATTAGATACTAAATTTTCATGTAATGTTAACATTAATAAACTAATATTATATTTGAACTTTAAAAAGTATCAGATCCTAAATGTTCATGTATTTGTTAACATTATAGAAATTATATTTGTTTAAATATATAAGCATATGTATGAACTTCTGTGTATATAATACAATGTATTTATAACTATAATTTTTCCATGATATTTTTTGGATCAGGATGAAAGGGAGTGGAGCTACGTTTCAGAGACAACAAACAAGTAGCCTTTTTCGGGGGATGACAATATAATAAATAGATAGTTATAGATATATTTTTTATTTTACATGTTTAGTTGGGCATGACATCAAGACTCAAAATTTAGACATTCAAAGAAATCATCAAATTTGAATTTAAAAGTTTGATGTTGATGGATTCATATATTATCAAAAAATAATTAAATTTCATTACAAGCTGTAAAAAGATGATACATTCAAAGCTAAAATAAAAATAATACAAAATAAATCTTTAATTCAATTTAATATTTGGATGCCATGTATTCTGAAAATATCAAAAGTGTGTGCAGAATGTTTTAAATCAATTCCAATTTGCAATGTTAATTAAACTTTGATAGTTTGTAGGTCAGCCCCAAAAACATTATTGTGTTATATATATTATCATTGACATGCAATGATATATTATGCTTGTGGATTATTAATAAGATATGTCAAAGTAAACTATTTACTGATGCATATACTGCTAGTAGAATAGATCCCTTACATGTTTGTCATCAAAGTTTTTTTTCTTTTGATAGAAGCATCCACACAAATAAGAAAAGCAGTTAAAGTAGCACCCAAGGCAACCATTTGAGTATAGAAACTGAGCCCGATTCTGTTGACAATACAAAAATTGATTGCATATAAAGCTTCAAGATCAAGTACCATGGTAATCACATGTAACATAGATGTGTTCAATTTAAAAAACATAAACTGTGGAAATAAAAAGGAAATTAATTTATCTATCTAGAAGATGAGAAACTTTTCTCAGAATTATTTCTTTGATTTCTAATCATTGATTGAGTTTCCTAGATAAATATTTTGTCACGTTTCTTTTGGATACCATGGTATTATTATTATATTTCTCCCAAAGAAATGTGTCGGAAGGCAGAGATTGGCAATTGACATCAAGAAATGTACATTGGTAGAACAATATTTCAATTTGGAATTCTAATCAAGACCCTGTAATGGGGCATTGGTATTTTTCTTTACTTATTAAGTGACCATGTACTTTAAAGTGGGTATTACTGCAGCTGGTTTTGTGGGTATAGCTACTACCATTGGTATAGCCAAATATCATATTTCTTTAGGATGATTGTGCAAAGATGTACTCTAAAAATCTTTAACATAGATATTCTCTTAATGAAAAGAACAGACTAGTTTCAATGAAGGAAAAAAATGTAGTAAGACAATTGTTGGAGACTACTCTATATCTACATTCATATCTGACTCTATAGCTACATTCATATCTATCAGTTGTTCCTACCATCACCATATCCTTTGGTATGCAGTCACATCTCTCAATATTTATGACCGATATAGAAGTAGATCAACTTTGGATTCTAATGGATTTTATTCAAGTTGTCCTCTATCACATCAGCCCATTTCACATGCTTTATGGGTGATCTAGAAAATTATATTTTATTTAATTTCTCTCTCCTCCATTGATGACATGCTTTCTATATATTGAATGGGTCTATGTTTTGAATTTACCCTTTTCTGAGTCCATCTCAGAGTTTTTATCAAAACAAAAGAATTTGAAATTGCCCATAATGAGAAAATTGGAAGACAACCAGCAAAAAATGCACACATTAAACACTAAAATTTCTCAAAAATCCATCTCCATAGAATTTTATTAAAGTGTATTTTTTAGACCGCACCAAAGAAAATAACAAAAATATAATTCAATAAAAACTGTAGTACCAATACCTCAGAAGTCTGTATAAAGGAATCCAAGGGTTCAGGGATGCCTCCTCCTTTATTCCTTTGCCTCACCTGCAGGATCTTCAAAAAATCAACGGTTAAGTGCAACTTCAATCAACTCACAGTAAACAAAAAATGGATATTAAAATTTTGTGTTTTTAGAGCTAGCAGAAAATTACCGATTGAAATAAGATTTGATTTGGATATTTGTATTAAATGCCAAAGAAAAAAATTCAAGCACCTAAATATTTTAATGCACTAAAATCATAGCAAGTGACTTACCTCATGATTAGGCACAAATTGTGCCCTGCTACTAACAATGTCGATGAAAAAAATGGATAGTTTGTAGGAACCGACCTTTCACTTTCTCCTCTAAAATTTTCAGCTGTGTCAAATCTTGCATGGGCTCTCCTATTTGCGAGGCAACAAAAGTTGCAAGTTCCTGACCAGTAGTGAACCTAGAACAAGAATTCAAAAAATTAGAACCTTGGGGAACCATGAAATTCAATGGCAAAAACTTAAGAGAGTAAAGCCCTAAATTTTTTTAATGTTACTGTGATTACCCAACCAAAAAAAACTGACTTCGGGTTACATTTAGCTCATCTCGAATGTTAAAAAGCACATGTTATTAAGCGTGATAAAAACTAACAGCATAAGAATATATCGTGTCTTCCAAAACCATAGACTAATATGGGATTTCATCAGCCCATACTTACAGGGGAACTCGCTTGGATAACTCGTCATCCATAACTTGCAATCTGCATCTCAATTTCTGTTTTAAAGAAGTTGGATAGGTATGTTTCACTGAAAATGGGTGTTGTGCTTCAAACTGAAGAGAATTTAGAGAGAAATAGTCTAGGTTGAACGTGTGTTGCAACATTAGGAAAGAGGAAATAAACTGGGAAGAAGGTCTCTTACAACATCCAAGAAAAGTAAATAATCTGGAGGAAGGTCTCTTATGCATCTTTGCAACGTAGACGTAAAGAACAAGGAACTTGAGAATGTCATGTTAATACCAATCTGCCTGCCAGATAAGAGCATTTTACACTCCACATTTTGTGGCAAGAGGCAACCACATTGTCCAAAAGAGTATGTGATCTCTGCCAAAGAAGGGACACCATAATGGCGCAACATATGACAATTCCTCCACACCTACACTACCTCACTGAGAAAACCAGCGGGAGAAAATGGTTTGCAGGATGGAGACCAAAAAACCGACAGTTTCGGCGTGAGAAAAAAAAAAAAAAAAAATCAACATTTTCAGCGTGAGACAATAAATTGTTGTAGGGTGCTGAGCTTGCTTGGAAGGGAAAGCCTATCAGCTTAATTAGCTGAAAATATTTGCCGCGGGCCAAGATTAATGTTAAATATCCCGATAGCTTGCAAAGGGGAAAAATAAGTGAAAATGTTTCCGAGAAAACCGATGGTTATAGACATTTTAATCATCTTCCATGCCTATAAGTAAGTGTCAATCGTAGATTTTAAAATTCATCTCATCCTTTTCAAATAGTAAACGCCTTCGGTGTAAATATCATTCTAAAAAAATTGAAGTGTTTTGGGTGAATATTCTTTAAACTTGATACATTATTAAAATTTTAGTTCATTTGTTTTCTCTTTTATTTGTTCTTTGTGGAAATAGTCACTTTGACTAATAGATTAATTAATTGATGGAAGATTGATTTAATATTTTTAGAATTGTGTGTGTGGGGTTAAGTTGACATTGATAAATATAATATAAAGTATGTATTGAAATAAATTAAGATGAGTTAAGAGAAGTTTGCCTATTGAAATAGACACAAACTTAAATTTAAAACTAGATAATTGATCAAAATTTTATATTAAATAAAGATCTAAGAACTTTACATCGTAAGAAATGCATGAGATTTGTTGGGAATCATAGTGGCTAGGCATTGTAAATTCAAATAATCTTTTAGTTATATTTTGTATTTCTCTAAATTTAAATTAAAAATTATTGTATTTTATGATTATTTTACTTAATCTCACATAAATATATTGTCCAAGATTTGGCCATGGTATATCATGCCAAACATCTATATGTACATCAAGAGTAAGTCATGACATAATAGCAACCATGATGATATTTTGTTAACAACTTCAAATTTTGGAAAAAATTTGAAGTGCCTTTGATGAGAAAATTGATTGCAACACTCAAAAGATCACCTATCAAATTTTCCCAAATGGCCTACTTTGAAGAGTAATATTTTGAAGCTTGTTGAATTGGACATGAGGAACTACTCTATGATCATATTCATTTGATGTAAGTGGGTATCTATGACTATTCTCAACCTTCCAAAATTAGATTTAATATGTTTTTGCAGCACCAAGTTAGAGGCTTCTAGGAAGATTTGTATCCTACACATTGGTAGTCTGCCCAAGTGCCCCACTTCACAAATAGATATTTCAAAGTCAGATGATTTTCATGTCAAGCCAATTGGTGCTCACAATTGTCCTCATATTAATGTACTCATGTGTTCATTTTCTGTGCCTTAACTTCTTGATGTATTTGGTATTTTTCCCAGGCCAAAAGAAAATTGAGTTTACAAAGATTTGTTGACTTCTTATTCCTAAGTTTCAAAAGGGTCACCTTTGACCATTTATATCTTGCATAGAAAATGGATTTATGTAATTTACCCTCTGACACACATTATCATTGGACCTAAATTTACTTTCTTGCCTAATGGTGAATTTATAAGGATGACATTGAGTATTTTTTCAATGCATGAATCTAACAAGGTTTAGATGATTTATGACAAGTGGAAGTTCCTAAAACACCTAGGTGACCAAATTTAAGCATTAAAATCTTGCAATATAGATTACATCATTCAACACTATTTGTCACTCTAGAATTTAGATTATCAGTTAACATGTATGCCCATTTTTGTGGCCTTGGGAAAATGTTTGATCAGTTTTCTAGGATGATTTAGGAGGCTACACAACTTATTTTGATCACAAAGAAGGAGTGTCATAAAGTAATATTAGATGACGACCCACTTCACATTTTTTACTCTAGATTCACAATGGATCAACTTCAAGTTATTTCATGGAAAAATTGTTTTAGAACAAACCACAAAGCTGTTATTTTGACTACAGACTTCTAAGATCATCAGTGATTGCAATATAGAGGAAGATAGCTATCCAGGCCTTCTCTTACATAACTGTTACTTGATTTTTCAAACATGTTAAGAAAAATCACCAAGGAAGGCTTATAAGGAAAGAAAAACCTGCTAACTTCAAAGTTGTCACCACTCTATTGTAATTATCACTAGTTAGCTAAATGAAAAGAAGAGAATACTAATAATACAAATAATAACTCTAATTGAGCTCATGATAATAGTATGATAATCTTCACAAAACAAATATTGCTTGTCATTATGAGTGTGAACATTTGCATAAGAAATAAACCAACCATTCTTACTATCAAGAAGGATGAATTGCTATTGTTAATCAAATAAATACCCCGCTTCATGTTATTGTCACTATGTCTTAGCAACTATCATATCACTCTCAGGAGTATACCATGCACAACATGGTTAATATTGGCTTTGATTGTCAATACATAGTCTATATGTCCAAGAAATGATCACACTCATGTGAAGCGACCACTTGATCTTTGACTGACTTTATTATGAACTCGATCATCTTCATAAAATAATTACATAAACAACATATTATTAAAAAAGAATTAACTTTGTGAGAAGAAAATATTTGAGATAAAAAAACAATCACTAAACTGTCATGAGAGACATGCAAATGAGAAGTGAAGAATCAATATATTATGGTAGAAATGTGGAATCAGTAAATATTTTCAAAATCTAGCACTCAATCACTTCTTATTGGAGAATCCCATTATACTATCCACAAAGCTATTATCTTGCATCAAGGTTGTTACACTTGGGAGCCAAAAGAAAAGAAATAAAAGCAGTGCCACCACAAACTAGATTTATAACTATATGGTTTGAATTTTAATACTATAAACATCTTCCCCTAACTCTATGCTACTTTTATGCATTTCTAGAAGTCTCTTGTCTAACATGCACAAGATAAGGCTCTTTCTATTTTTGTTCAAATTTCCTTCTACAAAATTTCAGTCTTTTTTTCTTTCTTGTTTAGATTATTTATCCTTTATTATACTTGCATTTATGTACTTTATGTCTAACCTCATTGTAGTTATATCCAAGCACCCCAATTTATAGCTCTATGACCATACCTATGACAAACATAGCAATAACCATGAAACTAAAAATTGTTATACCTCATTGATTGGTATTGCTTGGTAAATGGAGATTTTGTGGACCACTTGTTTCTTATTTTAACTTTGTTGAAGACATTGTGTTTTTTTTTGTCAACAACCTTATTTTCTATTTTAGGCGCAATAACATGATAGTTCAAGTCTATCTTCTTTCTTGGAGTTTTTATAACCTTGAAAAATTTTCCATCTTTTGTTGCAAACACCATTTCATGTTTAGACTCCTCTTGAACTTTGGAGCTTTTTCATTTTTCATATCCTAAAACAAGATTATTATTATGACTTATTTGACTTCTTAACAAATTATGCAGTGCAATAGTGCCTTTTTCAAATTTATGTTTTTCTCCAAATTTAACCTTGATATTTTCAAGGTCTTTTCTTTAAGTGACTACCTCTTCTTCAATTTGCTGGCATTCTATTGATTTAACTTGTAAGTCTAATTTTGTCACTTCATTTAGTCTCTTATTTTCATCAACTACTACTTTCAGATTTTGACATACTTCTATTGTTCTCTTCAACTTCAGGCTGGTGTCTTCTTCCATTTTCCATGATTCTGCAAGCTATAACTTCAAGTCTGCAACAAGATTTTCATCTCAATAATTTGTGTCCTGTCTCAAATATAGATTCTTATCCAAACCAAAAAATGACTTCACAATCTCTATTTTTAAGAATTCTATCTCTAATTCCTTAACTTTAAACTGATTTTCTGACATTTCATCTTTTATCTAAACCTCTTCAAGTTGAGCCTTACAATATGTAATTATCTTTTCTATATGTTCAAGAGTTGATAGAGTTTTATCCTTAGAATCTACTTCATCTTGATGTTTCAATTCTAATCTTTTGTTCTTTTTTCTACATTACTTAATTTCATCTAAAGAAGCAATAAATTCTCCTTCAGGGTCACAAACACACTCTCCAATATTTGATTCATTCATGTCAACCAAAAATTCATCAAGTTATACATTAGACATATTTTCTTCTATTGGTTTTGGTTTTTCCTTCTTATTTATATTCCTGTTTACCTTGACAACCAGTACTCCACCACCAAGAATACCCTAAGTTGGCTAGACTTAATATCGAAGGGTATGGATTTGATACCACTTGTTGAAGTACAAAACCAATTTTGAAAGACCTTGAATTAAACTTTCACAACTTTGAGCATATAAAATGCAAGTCTTAGAACATTTCAAATATCAAGTGTTGCATCATGCATGTAAAGATATCAGGCTTGATTGAACATAAATAACATAAGAAAATAATTAAAAAAATGTAGACACCGTAGAAAAACTCCAATGTCAAAAGATACACAAGGCTGAATATTTGAGCGTTCAATCAAGTAGACCATAGATAATGAGAAACCATAACATAGTATTTTCACGAGTGGAAATCCTCATAGGGGAGGAAAACCACTAGGTAAAATACCTCACCGAATTAATAAAAAATGCCTCACTGGTAAAGCCTCGTGTTGGCTACAAAAAATGCTTCATTGGAAAAGCCTCACTGGCAAAACAAGATTACCATTATGAGATTAAATAGATAGAGTGCCATCTCTTTTTCAATATGTTTCATTTCTTGAATATCTCATTATCCTTGAGAGTTAGGAGAAAAACTAATATGTGTGAAACACTACACAGTGCTTTATTTTAAACAATGTAGCCAGACTATGTACTCATATCACAGTGTCAAGAGCAATAAAATATAACCCAAATATCTCTATTCAAAATATACAATAAAACAAACCCCCTTTTGAAAAATAATTTCTTGAAAATCAGGCTCCTTCTATGAAATATTGTTCCCTCTTCTTAAACAAAAAAAAAATTAAATCCTTCACAAAAACCCACAATTCCAAATGATTTTAAAAACAGCAAAACTAATAGAAAAAATAGAGTTTCCAACTAAATTCTCACAACTGCTCAAATATTAAAAAAAAATTAAATCCTTCACATAAACCCATATTTCTAAATCATTTCAAAAAAAATTAAACTAATAGGAAAGATAAATTTTCTAACTAAATTCTCACAACCGCTAAAAGATCCCATCGAAATCTCAAAACAAAAATGTTGAGCATTGGAAATCTACTTGCTCTTAGTCTCTCACGTTATTATCATGACCCACATGAGACACATTGGAAGTATAGCAAATGAATTTTGAGGTATATAGAAGGCACTACACATTTTGGCATTCACTATTCATCAAGAGACTCTTGAGTTGTTGAATTTACATGACATAGATTGAGACCGGGTTAGTGATTTTGATGATAAGAATTCTACTTCTAATTTTTTGTCTTAATTTAGGTCCTATTACATGGTATTAAAAGAAATAGTCTTCTATTATAGTATCATCCATAGAGGTTAAGTATCGAGTTATAGTTCTTGTTAGTCAAGATATTTTATGACTTCATTAGTTGACGACACGGTTTGGTTTTTCACTTGATGGTCCCACTATTCTTTGATGTGACTATCAAAGTTCCATTTACATTTTGAACAACCTATTGAAGCATCAAAATACCAAGCACATTGAGATCCACATGTAGTTCATTCAATGATTGATTCAAGATGGTGTTCTTACCTTGGACTACATTATGATAGTGGCACAAGTTGTAGGCATCATCACTAACCTTTTGGCATCTCCACACTACCTTTAGTTACATTGATTCTTGTGGTGAAGGAATATGTCCTAGGGGGTTCTTTATGGCCCTCCTTTATTCTTCATTTCACATACTTGGATCTCATGATTTTGGAGAGTAATTTTTTCCACATTTTTTTTCCTTTTCTTTGCTTTGAGAGGCTTTCATTGTACATGAGTACCTAATCAAGGCTTGTTGCCGGGAATCATTCATTCATTCATGCATTTTATGCTTAGACATTTGTGTCTCCAAAAATTTCACTCAAGGGGGGTGTCAAAGAATACATTTATGTTGCACGTACATATTTTATTATATTAAGCATATTTGGCATTGTTGTAATAATTAATTATGCACAAGTTCAAAGAATATTCTCATGCATCTCTGCATGCCATTCTAGCACATATTTTCATATGCATGTCTAGCTTATATTCACTTAGTTGAGCCTAATTTAGTCTAGTTCAATCTAGTTGGGCTCCAGTTTGTACATCATGAATATTGTGCACCTCTAGCTTGCATATCTAGATCTGATTTTCTTTTTTAGTTTGAGTTAGTCTTCTACTTAATTTTAGGGTTATTGCTTTCTATATTAGCAGTTCATCTATTCACATTAATTCATCTTGCAATAATATTATCTTTTTGCATTTAAGAATATAACAATTCTTTACTACTAGTCTTCCTCGTAGAATGTGGTCTTACTTTAATCTTTGATGTTGTAGATACTTGTGTGTTGTGAATTTCAACACCTCTCATAGTCAAGAGGGCAATTTTTTTTATCTTAGTCTCATATGTAGATGATTTCATCCTTATGGGTAGTTCTCTCTCCATGATTTAGAGTTTTCAACAAGAATTTATGGAGCATTTTGACATGAAAGATCTTGAACTTCTGCACTATACCCTTAGACTTTTGGCTGTTCACACTTCAAATGGGATTTCCACTTGTTAGTTGAAAAATTCTCTTGATGGCTTCAAAGATTTGACATGCTTGATTCTAAGCCTTCTCCCACATCATTTGAGTCACGTGTTTTTTTTAACTTCGAGTGTTCCTTCTCCATGAGTTGATGCTACATTATATAAGAAATTGGATGACATTATTTTATACCTGACACAAATAGGTCTTTATCTTTCTCTTGCAGTTGGCTTAGTCTCTCACTTTTATCACGACCCACATGAGACACATTGGAAGACTACCAAATACATTTTTAGGCACAACTAGAAGAAACTCCACTTTTTCATTCACTATTCATCAGGGGTCCCTTGAGTTGTTGAATTCACATGACACATATTTAAATTGGGTTGGTGATTATGATTATAGGAAGTCTACTTCAAGTTTTTTTTGTCTTTATTTAGGTCCTATTGCATGGTCTTTCAAGAAGTAATCTGTTATTATATTAGCATGCATAGAGGCTAAGTACCAAGCTATAGTTCTTGTTAGCCAATAACTTTTATGGATTCATTAGTAGATGACATGGTTTGGATTTCCATCTAATGGTCCTGCTATTCTTTGGAGTGACTATCAAAGTGTCATTTACATTTTGAACAACCTATTAGAGCATCAGAAGGCTAAGCACATTGAGATCTACATGCACTTCATTCAACAGTTTATTCAAGATGGTGTTCTTAGTTTGGACTACATTATGATAGAGGCACAAGTTGCAGACATCATCACTAAGCTTTCATCATCTCCACACTATCTTTAGTTTCATTCAATGCTTGGGGTGAAGGAACCTATCCTCGGGGGGTCTTAATGAAGCCTTCCTTGCTTTTGCATTTCATGTAGTTGCATCTCTTGCTTTTGGAGAACAGTTTTTTTCATATTTTTCTCCTTTTCTTTGCTTTGAGAGGCTTTCACTGTACATGGGTACCTAATGAAGGCTAGTTGCCAAGACTCGTTCATTCATGCATTTCATGCTTAGAGGTTTGTGTCTCTCTAAGTTTCACTTAAGGAGGGGTGTTAAAGCATGCATTTATTTTGCGCGTACATAGTTTTTTATTAGGTATATTTTATATTATTGCATTAATTATTTGTGCACAAGCTCAAAAAATATTCTCATGCATATTCTTATGTTATTTGAGCACATGTCTGCACATGCATGCTTGGTTTAAGTTCACTTAATTGAGCCTAATTTAGTCTAGTTTAATCTAGTTGGACTCTAGTTTGTACATCGTACATATTGTGCACCTCAAATTTGTGTATCTAGATCTAATTTATTTTTTTAATTTGAGTTAATTTTTAACATAATTTTAAGATTATTTCTTTCTATATTAACAATTCATTTATTCATAATAATTCATCTTACAATATTATTATTTTTTACATTTGAGAAATATAGTAATTCTTTATTGCTACTCTTCTTTATGAAAAGTTTTCTTGCTTAAACCTTTGATTCTATAGATACTTGTGCTTCAAATTTCAACTCCTCTCATACACAAAAATCTAAAAGTATATATAATAATAATGATAATAATGATAACTAACTAATGTTGAGCACTAAATACACATAAAATATTAATGCCCAATTGATTTTGGTTGAACTCACATGAAAATGTTTGTTTTGTTTTTATTCTTCGTACCGAAAATGTCTGTTTTGTTTTGATTCTTATTCTTCATGCCCAAAATGTTTGTTTCGTTTTGATTCTTCATGCACCGAAAGTGTGCATCCATTACCTCTGTGATCGGTCTTCTGATTAGAAATGTGCTCTTCTCCCTCTATAAGTAAGCCTCCCGTGTCTAAATTGCTCCATAGCTTCAAAAGTTTATGTTAAGGTTAGCCTGCTAGGAAGAAAAAATCAAGCATGGCGGAACTCTCAAATGTAGTGAAAAATATATTAGTTTGTTTAATTTTAGTGGCACCATGGACGGCTTCTGCAAACCTTGTCAAGCGTAAATTCACGGTGAGCAGTTTTAGCAATAACATAATCTAAACATAGACTATTACAGGTTGAATTGAGGGCGAGCCTAATTGTGTTGTTTACTGTGTTACAGATTGTAACAAAGAACGTGACTAGATTGTGTAACACGCAGACGATCGTGACAGTGAATGGGCAGTTTCCTGGCCCAACTATTTACGTTCGCGAAGGTGATAATCTTGTGGTTAAAGTGCACAACAAGGGGCCGTATAATGTGACTATACACTGGTAAGTGGTAACAAAGACTAAAGAGCAATTTGTATCCATGTCAAGCTAAACATTAGGTACTGAGAGGTTTTATTATTTGTGGTTTGTGTCAGGCATGGGGTGAAGCAGTTAAAATCATGCTGGGCAGATGGGCCGTCCTACATAACGCAGTGTCCCATTACCCCGGGGAATAAGTTTACCTACAATTTCACAATCAGAGGACAAGAAGGGACGCTGTGGTGGCATGCACATATCTCATATATGAGAGCAACTGTGCATGGAGCATTGGTCATTAAACCCCGGGCTGGAAAGGCTTATCCATTTCCCAGACCAGCCGCTGAGTTTCCCATTATTCTGGGTCCGTATCTCTCGTAACCTTTAATTTTTCAATATTTTTTCTCCTTATTATCCTCAATAATAATCGGTGCCAAGTAATGTTTTATTTCATATTTGCAATTATAACTGTCTATTTAGTAGAGGATATATATACGTATATTATTCCTCTTAGAATATTTCTACTGAATGGACAGTTATAATTGCAAATATGGAATAAAACATTACTTGGCACCGATTATTATCGAGGATAATAAGGAGAAAAAATATTGAAAAATTCATGGGTATGTTCAAAAGTTATTTATTCATGAATTTTATAATCATAAGTAACAAATTTGGTTTACGATGTTCAGGTGAATGGTGGAATGCGAATGTGCAAAATGTAATAACAGATGCGATTGAAACAGGAGATCAACCAGCAGAATCCGACGCGTACACCATTAACAGCCAGCCAGGAGACTTTTTCGATTGCTCAGCCAAAGGTACGTACATAATCTGAACCTTACGCATACCATACCCATAATAAAAATTATGATGAGGAGTAGCGAATAATGATTTTATCGATGCAATTGCAGGTACTAGCCGTATTTCTGTTAAGAGGGGAAAAAGCTACCTGCTGAGGATTGTAAATGCTGGCATGCTTCGTGCATCGTTTTTCAAAATTGCTAGGCACAAAATGACTGTTGTGGCAATGGATGCCGTGTATACCAAACCATACACAACCGATGTGCTGCTCATAAACCCAGGTAACACCATGGATGTGCTCATAAAAGCTAACCAGAAGCCAAGGCGGTACTACATTGGCACCCTCGCATACGACAGCGCTTCTCTTGGGTTAAAGATCAATACCACTGCAACAGCAATATTGGAATACAAATTCCACAGTAATATATCTCGCCCACCCCTCTTCCCCATGTTTCCTGCATCTGACGATACTCCCACCGCGTTCAACTTCAGTAGAGTCCTGAGAAGCCTGAGGCCCTCCGTTCCACAGACTGTTGACGAGGAGATGTTGATAACAGAGGGATTGGGATTCGTTACCTGTACGACCAGATCTTGTGCAGTTCTCGGTAGAAGAAGCGTTGGAAATTTTAATAACGTCTCATTCGTGGAGCCTGAGATAGCCATATTACAAGCTCATTATAATCGTACCGATGGAGTGTTTACCAGAGATTTTCCAAATAATCCTCCCAACACTTTCGATTACACTGGAATTGTGGACGATCATCTTCATTACCCTGAGTTGGGGACGAAAGTTAAAGTTTTGACGTTCAATAGCAGTGTTCAAGTAGTGTTTCAGAATACTAACATTGGTGTGAAAATGAACCATCCCATACACCTTCACGGCCATGATTTTTATCTTGTGGGACAAGGCTTTGGTAACTATGATTTCCAAAGGGATCCTTCAAACTTCAATCTTGTAGATGCTCAGATGTTGAACACCGTCGGAGTTCCTACCGGTGGGTGGGTGGCCATTAGATTTGTAGCCAACAATCCAGGTAAGCTAGCTTTAAACATATTTGCATGGTTAATGGTATTACTATATTTTACTTCAAAAAGTACGGCTAAATTAAATTATATCTAGTTGTTTGTTTTGTTTTGAAGCACAGGAGTTTGGTTGGTGCATTGCCATTTTGAATCTCATTCTGCGTTGGGTTTTGACATGGTATTCCTCACCGAGGACGGGCCGACAAATTCTGATAAATTGCCTCCACCCCCTTCTGATCTACCCAAATGTTAAAAGATGGATTCAATCCTTCGTTAAAACATTTGTAGACTTCTCCATACTGCAAATATCATTAGTTCTATTCAGAATAAGGAAGTTGCAAGGCAAGTCTCTTTTTTTATCTGTAAGCTCTATCAGTCTTATTTATTAATGATCTGAAAGCTCAAAGAAAAGAATATTTATGATTAGTAATTGTGTTAAAAAATATCATAAATTCAATTACAAAACTACTCATTCCTCACAATGCAAGAGAAGCTATTGAAAAGCTACTGAACATTTAGTAAAAATTTTCAGAATTGATATAGCAATTCCCCACTTTCATCGAGGAAAAGAGTACTTAGCCCATCATAACTTGCTCTTACAAAGAGAAAAAGTGCAGCACCAATTTAATCAATGAGAAATTATTGGCAAGACGACTCCATGGAACCAATCTCTTTAATTACAAAACCCATATGTGATATTGATGAATATTTACCACCTTTTACATTCCTACGTAAAAAAATAGATTCACTTTCTACAACTTTGACCATGTTTCTATCTCATGTCAATATGAATCAAGAAATATGGAAGAAGTCAATATTGGGCATAAAATCAGTGAGTTATTGCATTGTTCTCACTTGTTTGTAATTAATAATCAAATCGAATTGTTGTTTCATTGAATAAAATTTTTCATTTTTTAATAATTCTGATTCTATTAGTAAAAGAAACTAAGGATAGGATGGAAGATAAGCATGTACATAAATATTTCTATCTAGAAAACACTAAACATTCAATTTTTTTTATATCAATACTATCTCATATATTACTTGGATGATAAGAGTATTTATATATGTATTAATATATCATTCAATAGCACCTTTAGGTGCTTTTAATTGTTTGTAAAAATAAAATATTTAAAATATATGACTTTATTGTATCATAATTATCATTGTGAATAATTATTTACAAAAATGTCAAAAATAGATACAAGAAATAACAATCATAAGGATTTTAATTTTTTCTCTTTTCTACATAATAAATCATGCTTTTTTTTCCCTTTCAATATAAGATTTTACTCATTGGATCACAATCATGTCTGTAAAAGCATTTTCTTCAACTCATCCATGAAAGACAAAGAATTGTGTTATTAGATGTTTGATATGTTCATATATAGATCGTCTTGTTGGCTAAGAATTTCTCATTTATTTATTTTATCAAATTCATCTTATATAGTTCTTTGTCAATAGAATTATTTATATATGTACCTACCATTCATCCAATGATAGTATTAAGTTATTTTAATAGTTTAGTATTGTTGAAAATATAAAATTTACAGGAGTTGGGTTTAAACATTGAAGAAATTTTGAAATTAAAAATATCTATTAAGATTATTTATTTTAATCAAAATTTTGAATTGAATTGATCCAACAGTACATTACCTCACAATATATATCATAATTTATGATATGAGAGGAGTGAATATTGATTTACATTTTATATGTCTAGTTATCTTAATCCTAGAGATATAGTGTAAGGAAATATGCCACTATATCTAGGTCCCAAAAATTTATTCTCCAATGCATGATGCTATGTCTTCAAAGAGTACATGAGATAATTATGCTACTAAATTATTATTGTGACGATAGGGAAAATAATTTTTAAAAAAATCCTTACATTTAGATGGTATTCTTAAAATATGCTTTTTTATGTCTTGTTGTGTAGCATGCATACCAATTCATATGGTAATTTATACTCATTCAAATAATTAGTGTCAAGTTGATTCATTTAGAAACTTAAATATTTATTAATTTGAAATTTTTTATACTATTACCATACATTCTAAATAGAATATATTTAGTATGGAAAAAGCAATTCTAGTTATTGTAAATAAAAAGGAAAGATAGATCTATTAATAAAAGAATTCTTCTAATTGATGTGCATGATTTTATAAGTTTTATTGATTCTTTTAATAATTTGTCAACTCACTATTTTAGAAATCAAGATAAGATTTACCATATTTTCTTTTATCAAATCTTTTTCTACACCTTGCATAATCTTTGCTTAGAATCATAGAAATAAATTATGAAATCATCTTCTTGTTTCACTCTTACAACTTATTTGTCAATTTTTAATATGACATATTTTCTAGGCGTAAACCATTACTATTTATACCTATTTGAAATTATTAAAAAAAACAAAATTTTATTTAACTACTAACTAGTTTATATTAAAACATAATGTATACTATTTTTTTTAAATGCTAAAACAAACAAAAATTCAAAAACTTTATATAAAAAATAGAACCACCATGCAAATTGGAGCCCCAAATGACAATAAGAAAAGTAAAAAAATATTAGTTTGGATCGAATATTCCCTCATGTTATATAGATGTAGTACAACATGACTTCAGTATATATAATATATAAGTGCCTTAATTATATTATATTTTTCATAAAATATTTATTTTATTGATTCTTAATTATGCTTTAAGACTATATTTGATTGGTCATGCACAAATACTATACATGTGTAAGCAATGCAATGTTTGATTTTAATTTTTATGGTTACTCGGTGGATTTTTCATATATCTCCAATTCATCTAAATTACAGACAACCATAAAACATAATTTTGTATAAATCCAAATCAAACCAACTAGAATATGTTATGACAAGATAAAGTGGGATAGGGCTCGAACCCTTGCATGATAGTCAAATGTTAGACGAAAGGCGTATCATGAGGCTTGAGGAAACCCATCATTAAGACTAGCAACTAATCCCAAAAACCAAAACCAGACAAAGCAAAACACAAAACAACATAAGACCAAAATTAACCAAAAATTTAAATACCACCTCCAATAGACATTGAGTAGACAGTCTGTAAAATGGGGGGTTTTAGTCTACCACTCTTGACTAATCTCTTTCAATTTCTTAGAAAAAGAAAGTGTAGGAACTCAACATTAACCTTAATCATTTTACCAAACAACTCCACCAGTACCAACAATGATGTCCAAGATTTCTTTCTCTTTACATATCTACGTTTAAGCTCTTTCTTGATGACCTACATGGAATCCCTACATTTTGTGCACCATATCCCTGCTAAAAGCCACCACCTCATCCCAATTTCTTCTTTAAGGCCTCTTGATTTCCCTTGGAGCAAAAATCACCCATACCCTTTCCTTTCTTTCCTCTCCCAAGGCCATTTTGGTTCTCAAGGTCTTGACCTCCACATCTAGGTTGTCCCATCTCATAAGTCTCTCCACTAGATCATTGGCAGCAGCCCAAACCCTATCATCCTTGTCCTCCTCAAACCAATCACCCGCTATTGCATCTACCTCAACCAGAGCTTCCAGTCTTTGATTTTCCTTTTGCACTAGGAAAACAAGGGAGGGGGAGAGGAACCCAGGGTCAGCGAAGAGGGATTAAGGGCCGACACAATCGCATTAGGAACTAATTATCATATGTTATTAGTTTAAGTATTTGTATGTTAGAATTGTATCTTAACTAATAATCATAGTTATATTAAAGTATTTTGGTAAATAGCTATTCACTAATCCACTTGTGCAAAATAGGTCGATGCATCAACACATCGGCAAGTTGTTGAAGGCTTCAAATGTGCCAAAATGTGCCGATATATTCATTCTATGGCATATCGGCAAGTTGGCCAAGTTAGCTAAGTTTATGAAAATGTCGATACATTCGTTATTGGTAAAAAAGCTACTTATTATGAATCTCTATATCGCGCTCCTCTGAAGGTGACCCATTGAATGCAACCATTGTAAGATTTGCAGATAATGAATTTGGTGAAACGACTTTAAGAACTCTCGAAGGCATAAATCCAAATTGTACAACCTCTGTCAGTATCCACCCTCTTTGTGATAATATAAGAACACCGTGGCAGGCATGCAAAACGTAAAAGCGCAAGCAAGTAATGATTTCTATTTGACAGAATATCTTACGGAGATGCACTTTCATGGCTTCAAAGATTGCGGGCTGTAAACATAACAAATTTCTTAAAAGGGTGATAGAGAAAATGGATCTGGCAGACTTTTAAGGGCCAACAAGGCATTTGAATCATTTAACAGAATGCCTCAAAAGGTGTCATCTCACACAATAATTGCTCTGATATGCACAAAATGGATGTGTCGAAAAGGTTGTGGAAATATTTGAGAAAATGCAATTAGCAGAAGTAATGCCAAATTCCATAAATATGGTTATGGTTATTGTCTGAGATTGAGTAAACTGGACGTGTAATGCAAAAGATGAAGAGTTTTTGATACATGTTGTAGTTGTTATTGTCACAGACGATATGAATGCCAGATGTGGAATCATAGACAAAGCACCCGGATTGTTTCATAGAATGCCTCGAACAGATGTCACCTCAAGGTAATGAAATGAAATGAATGCACAAAATCGATTTTGCAAGGAAGCTCTCAAAACCTTTGAATTGATGAACTCTCGACATATCCTAACATTGTGAGATTTATTTAAGTAGATGAGTGTCGTACATGCTTCAATCACATTTACATTTTATGGTATTCGTGGTCAACCTTCATGGCCCGCATTGCTTTCTGAGTATAAAAGGTCGCGAAGTGTCTGATGGGGTCTCTATAAATTTGTCATCTCACTACAACCAATAGTAACACAAGATATACTAAAGCATTTTTGTTGAAGAATCTCCATGTAACTTTTGATAGCCATCTCGATACGAGAGATTATGGACAGAGTGCACTTACAAACATGAAAACATAGAAGAATAGAGGAATTTTAAGAGGCATCAAAACATAAAGGAATTAAGATTTTTTTTTTCATATTATGGGAAATGGAAGTATTGAGGTAGCATGTGGAATGTTTCAAAGTATGTCTTACAGAAATGTGACCACATAGTGTATTAATGCGGCAAGATAGGAGTAAAATGTATCTATTAAAATTGCTTTATAAACTTTTAAGGAAATGGAGACAAATCGTCATTTGAATATATTGAGGTGGAAATCTAATACATGATTGATGAGGTAATGAGATATGGTAGATCACAAAAGAACTTTGTTCTTTCCCGATTTTTGGTAAGACTCCCATAGCAAAAAGACTATACGTGATAGATCTTTGAAAGACAGTTTTCAAAACCTAGTCAATTGATTATAGTCAATGGGAAACTTCAACATCGATCATCATAAATGTCCAACATCATGAAGTACAATTACTAGGGCTATGAGTTCCTCCCAATGATTGAAACTACTCCCCCATAAGTATTCGATATGAAATTTGAACCGGAGGTTGGTCTCAATGCTTAAGCAAGAAATCTGAATTCCCGTCACACCTCTTTGGGATTTGTGCTCCAAAATGTTTGTGAGGGGTATATAGGAAACCTACCTCTCCTCATTTGATCATCACATCATAAGAATTCAAGCTCTCTCACAGAAATTTGCATCTCAAGCATTCTAAGGCATATCTCAAGCATTTCAAGGGATTTTCCAAGTCAATATTTTCCATGCATCAAGCTTCATTCACTTATTGAAGACCAAGTAAAGGAGTCCCCCATCAAGGAAGAAGATCTTTGCATAAGCATTCAAGTCTTCAAGTCTTCAACTGATTCTCCTTCTCTCCATCAAGCATTGTGACAGACTATAACAATCATTATGCAAGGTTTTGTCTTTCATGATTCCTTTTACATTTTTGTATGGAGTCAAAGATATTGCATTAACACTAGTAATTACATCCAAAGAAGAATTGCTCCATCAAGGTATAAGGTAATTCATGTTTCAGATCTAGCTTCCATTTCATATTAGCAAGCTTTCTTTTCAAGTACATTTTATTTTAATTTCAAATTTGATTCCTAAACTACGGTTTGACTGAAGAAAATAAATCTCTACACAATATTCCCTCTCTTTTCTATGTGCACGTACAGGTGGCATTCACATCGGGATCAAATCTAGGAAGTTCAAGACCTCACCGACAATCTGTAATTTGAATCATCAAAAAGTGCAGCGAATAGGCCAACTTGGTCACCCTAGTCGTAGAGATAGGTCAACCAATTTTTCATAGCCCCTCTAATTCTACTTCAATTTTGGTTTGGAGGTGGGTTACAATCTCTAGTTATCAAATCTAGTTATTGAATTATTCTGTCAGTTCTTAATCATCTTATGCATGCATAAAATTGTTTGTTCTTCCTTCCTATCCCTAGATCTTGCATTTCTCAATCACATTTACCTAATCAAGCCTCAATTAAAGTCAAGGATCCCACTCAGCGCTTAAGTCCTCTTGAGCCTAGTGATTCAGCTTCCTTCCAATGCAATATAGGAAATATAACCATACGATCATTAGTTTACCCATTTGAACTAGTGATCCCTATTTTTTATGTTACATTTTGGTGAACCTAACTCATAACATTTCTACTTTTGATTTGGCGTTTAGATCTATTTTTTATGCATTGCATTGTTCCATTAAGTTTTAATATTTAATCGTATTTGTCCATTCATTAATTAAAGAAGACATTAAAAAAATGTTGTGCATTGTTATCTCTTGTGTTACTTTTTCATTCTTGTATGTGTCAAAACAATAAAAAGTAAAAAAAAAATCATTCCATGCATTTTTGTTATGTTTCATTTGTATGTAGTTGCATTTTGTGAATGGACTTGTTATCTTCGTTTTCTAGTTTAATTTCAAGTTTTTTTCAAGAATTTAAAGATGTTTCCTTTCATTCATATGATGATAACATAGCTCTTCTTTTTAGCCATAGTCATAATATACCCTCTCCCAAAATTTATCCCACCCATGAGAGAAGTTTTCAACAAGAAGATATTATTAACACCTCTTCAAAGAATCTCCCTTGAAGATTAACTAGAGGCCTTGAAGAATAATGTTGATCCTTCTCCTAAAATGTATCTCCCTTATACAAATATTTGGAGAACAAGGAGGATTTTATAGACACCTTTTTTAATGTCACCTTACCTTCATTAAATAGCATCCCTTTTAGAGATGAGGCATTGATGGAAATTAATAATCCTCCTTCTAGAACTTGCACTACTCATAAGAATACCTAGGAAGAAGCGGATAATATCATTACCACTTTCCTTGATGCTCTCCCTTCTAGGGATAAAACATTGAACAACAAATAAACCAATCAAGTTAAAGTCATTATTTTATTAAAGGAAGAACCAAAAATCCTTACACTTTTTCCAAAAAAATTTGTTCAAGGATGTAACACAATAGATTGCACACATAACAACAGTCATTTTCCCTCTCATTCTTCCCAACATGTGGGTAAGAAGTTTGATCTTATTCTAAAAATTCATGATAATTTAGTAAAAGTCCAAGAAACTTTACAAAATGTTGTTATTCAACCAAAGGCAAAAATTGAGCTCAACCAAAATGAGTTACCTTCATTAGAAGTTCAAAACCAATGTGACCCTATAATGATTGTTGTCATTATCACTCATTATAAAATAAGACATACTTTAGTTTTGTTAGTGAACAGATTCATCTTCCAGTAAAACCTTCAAAATAACCCTTATTTGCCCAAATACGAAGACAAAATAAACCACTAATAGTTGGGTCGCTTTGCAATGGGAGTGTGCAAGCGCCCTCTGAATTTTAATAAGGTTCAACTCCCTTATAATATTTCCAATGAATCTACTAAACTACAAACATGAATTCTTTTAACCAGAAAGCACAAAAGGCACACAGACATCTACCCGTAAACACAAAATAGATGCGAAAGAAATGAACTAAGAACAGATAAGTGACACAAAGTTTGTTAGAATAGTCTCAAAGGATAACTGAGAGAGGGGGGTGAATCAGTTATCAGTAACTTCATTTCTTTTTACTTATTTAACTTTAGAATACAACAAACTAAATGCTTAATCAGATAACATAATACTCAACACACAATTTGATTACAGGGAAACCAAATGGTAAAAACCCCAGGGTAAGTGCACAAAGATGGGGGACCAAAAAGGGGGTATAAGGTGCCACTTTTTTTCTGAAATCAGAAAACTCTAAACTTCAACGAGAAATTGAGTATACTTACACTCCAAATTTTAAAATGTGACAAAAAAAAGAGTTGTTCTACTCCGAATCTAGTTTCTAAACTACTAATTTTTTTAAGAAATGGTGGAGATTAAGGCCCTCAAAAAGGGGGAGCACAAAAAGTGGTCCTATTTTTTGTGAAAAAACATAACATAGCGTATGGTGTGCTCCCCCTAAAATGTTAACTTTTAAAAAAAAAAAATTAAATCACTTTGGTGAGAAATTAGCTAACACCATCTAGTTTATCCCAGATTTTTCTACTAATTATTTTATGAAAGTGTGATTTTTTGCCATTTTTCGAAGTGGACACATCCTTAAAACATGAAATTTCTGTGTGCTCCCCCTAGAAATCATTGAAAACTAATTGAAAATCAAAACTTCTTTTTTTTAAAGTGTGTAGAATGGAGTCTAGTTTCTGAAAATGTAATTTTTTTCAAAATTCGATGAACGAGCCAAAATCTAAGCCCAACTGAATACACGTTGGTTTTTGACAAAAATTGGACATACTTAGAAAAGAAATTAGAGATGAAACACTTAACATAATGAGCATTCAAAATAAATTACATGGTTAGATAGCTATCAGAGAGATCTACAATATCATGTCATCTGATTTTATCATTATTGAACCACGTGCAAACCTGACGGGGAGCACACAAGAAAAAAATGTTATTTTTTAGTAGGTTTGCTGGAAAACACATCTCAGGCCTGTTTGAATCCTCCAAGCCTTTGGTTTGGAACTCCAA
>MU227273.1:1475298-1498661 GCA_018584345.1 Thuja plicata
AGATAACACAATACTCAACACACAATTTGATTACGGGGAAACCAAATGGTAAAAACCCTGGTGGGAATTAGCACCCACAATAAACTATACTTGTTTGTAGTAATCCCTGTTAGAAGATATTTCAACCCTGTGAGGAGTTGTACATTACAATGCAATAAGTATAGTGACGTGGTTAAGGGTCGGCTCCTGTTAGGAGTCTTTTACAAATAACCCTATTAGGGGTGGTGGGCTCACTATCCAAAAGCTCACTACTTGATGGTGAAGGCTATAACCTTTTGTATAACATATATGCACTATATTTGATGATGAACTGTAGAGTAGACCTGCTGTCTTGATTAGTTCCAGTGTATTGCAATCTTTCACTTCTTCTTCACATAGACTCTTGATGAATGAACCAACTCTAATAATCTGCTTTGTACATCTTTCTTATCTTTTCATATCATTCACACTTAGTGTGTCACCTTTGACTTGCTATAAGTATCTTCTTCAAAGTATGAGATCATGGGACCTATAAGATGACTCTTCATAACATCCTTGTCGGCTCTACTAAGCACGCAAGCTTTATTACAACTGCGCAAGTATAAACCAAATAGACGTGACACTTCATTAAGTCGGCCTCACCAATTTAACTCTAACTTTGCAATCTTCTTGAAACATGTTTGGTTCCTTTGGATTAATATCATCAACTCATAACTAATCATGAATATACACATGCATATATAGAAGATAGGTGCAACTCAAGAAACATGAGATATATGTCAGCCCTAAACTGTTACACTTCTAGAACTGTAACTGCCAATAACAGAATTACAGAACTTTACTGAAACATCATATCTGGGTCTGCGTGTATGAACATAACATAATAAACATGTCAACAACATGTATCTATTCACACAAGTCTTCATATCATCATTCTGATAAGTACATACACAATTACTACTATGTATTATATGTTGTCATTAATGACAAACATACAATCAATCAACTGCTTAGAATCAAATCTCCAACAAAGTTCACTATTCATACCCTACACAATAGAAAAATGCAGGAAGAAAGACATATCATTCTCTCCAAATACATGAATAACCAAGGCCCAAAGACCAAATGATAAACTTGTATGCAATTAAATGAGACAAAGTTATATTCAGGGAAAGCTTAAATAATTCAGAGATTAATTTCAATCATAAGACAAGCATCCAAACTCAAAGTTCTGGTATACAAATATCTTTGCTCTCTGAACACACAAAAAGAAAGCAAAGGTCCTCTTGCCTCTATACACAAATCACAATTTGAAAACAAAAATATTTATCCTTTCCCCCGCATTACCAAACTAAGACAAAATAATAATAAAAAAATCCCTCTTTCCTGTAGCACAAAGTCTCCAGGCCAAAGTAGCAGAACCCTTCTATCTATTGTTCTTTTTCATATTTATCTCTCTGGTGATCTCTTTCAGTTTCTTCTGTAACTGAATCTTGAAAATATTTTTAACAACCCCCTTTTCACTTTTTCACTTCCCGTGGACATAGGAAATATGTTTAATCTTTTTAATGACTTCAAGGTATCCTCAAAAATAAAATATTTTACTTGAAAATGGCTGCCAGATGTCATTTCTAGAAAAAGTCAAATGTCTCTGTTAGAATGGGATATTGTTTCTTATCTATAATATTATCACATGAAGATACATTAACTATATTATTTACATCAATATCAAATGCATCTTCTATTTGAGGGATGAGACACACCACGTTGAGCTAAGAAAATGCCCACCGAAATCAGTTTTATTTTCTGACAGAAGATTTGGGTCTCCATGCGGGGGCTGTAACTTATTATTCCACTGTTAGATTGACCTTATTTTCGGATATGTTGTTCCAATCCTAGTTTTCTAAATTCGGACTAGAGAGATTGGAAAAATAATGACTGAGGCAAAAGATATTGGCTACTGTGTGCGGGTCTATATGACTGTTAATTTGTTTCCTGCAAATTTATGTTTGCAGAATCTCCATTAAATCTTCCTTCTGCATAATTATCTCACGATTTATGAGATTCTTATCAGCAAATTTGGCTTGTATAACAAATTTTTACTAAATTTGACTTCATTTCACATCAATGTGAATTCCTCAATTGATACCTTCTGTCATTTGGTTTGTTTGGTTTTCAATTTGCAAGCAATCAAACATCTTCAATAACTTTGGTTCTTGTTGGGTTTGACCACACTGGCATTCTGTCAAGTATTTCATGTTGATGAAATAGAAGTCATTTTATGCTTCATTCTTTTTATCAGACCCCTCGAAGACAAGACCAAGTTCATCTACCAATAGTAGTTCACATTATCAACTCAGAATTTTGGATAATTTTGCACTACTTTGAACCATTGTGAATCAACTACCTGGTCGCAGCTTCATGCTTTGAGTCTGCATTTTTAAACCATCATACCTGAACTTTGAAATGAACTATTAATTTTATGTTTGGAACCTTTTAACTTTGAATTCAGAATCTGGATGAGCCATTCTGCATTTTGAATCTTGAGCCAGTGAAACTCGGGCTCTGAACTTGACCTCTGAATCTCTGAACCTCTACAATTTTTTAACCTTGAATCAATTTGAACTACTTTGAACATTAAACTGCATGAACCAGTTTGAACCTCTTTGAACTCTGTTCAAAGTGGTTCAAAAAAGTGAACTTGTGCTTCAAACCTGAATTCTGAATCTCTGAACCTGTACTTGAACTTGAACCTTTTGATTCACTAATTCAAGAGTTCATGTGAACATTATCTTTACAAAACATGGCTTTGCAAGAGCATTTTCAAAATAAATCATTGGGAAACTAAGGAGAATTAGGAACCAACTTCTAGGGAGACTCGATTTTAAATATTTAAAATTGGGGTGCAGAAGGCAAGCCAAAAAGTTGATAATGGTTCAGCTTTTAATGTGTGTAGCATTAGTTTATATATAAAATTGATGTAGATACTTCTCTTTTTCAACCTAATTCATTTCCTATTCATGGCTTTGACAATATTTCTAAAGAGTTGTTAGGTGCAATCACCCTACCTGTTACTATAGGTTTGGCTACTTTACCTATGCTTATCCATGCAATGCCCGATACCCTTACTTATAATCTTCTTCTAGGTGGTGCAAGCAAGAAGATGAGTCCACTTGAGGCGGAACTTTTAAATTTAGTCATTTTCCCAAAATTGTAGTTCAGGAAATGGGGTGATGTTTTCAAAAAGCGGGGTAACATTCTACTTTGTGACCCTGAGCCTTAATTCAAATCATCACCCCATAGGAAATGGGGTACCGCTCAAAACGGGGTGATGTTTGGAATGCTACCCCATTTCAGAATGGGGTGACGTTTCAAACACCATTTCGAAAACTATAAATTTATTTTTGGAACTATTATTGACATTTTCACTGAGCGCGATCCCACTCTAGAGCTCTACCCCATTATGTTTTAGGCCAAATCCCTTCAAGTGATGACGTTTTCAACCTTTTTTTTACTTTTATCATCATTTTTTAATTATTTAGTATTATTTACTATTTTTAACTATTTTTAACTATTTTTCTAATAAAAGTTGTTTCTTTTTTCCCTTCAGAGCTACACCTCTTCACTTGTCATCTACACCATCTTCACATAGGTCTTTTTTTTAATATATTTAGTTTAATTATTATTTTTATTATTTTTTTAATAGTATTTATCATTATTTTTATTATGAAAATGCATGTATGTCAAATTTATTTAGTAAATTATTGTACATAAATGTTAAAATTAGTTTGATAAATGTATTCAATTTTTTCTTGTATTTAGTTTATATAATAGATGTAATTTTATTTGTATTTTTTTTCTGAAAATGTATAAACCACACATGTACAATAAAAATTAAAAAAAATGAGAAACCCACACCACATACATGAAACACATAACTTGTAATTGTAACCTTAATTTTTTAACACATAATAGAAACCCTAGTTAAGACATTTTATAGAAATAGTAGGTAATTTGCATTAAACCAGTTCCACTAGATCTTAATAAAAAATATTTACATCCTAGAGACTCTAGACTGTAGCCCTAGTATGTATATTAATGGGTCTTAAGGGGTCGCAGGATCTATTATGACCCCTTAGTACTTATGAATGGGTCTTACCACCCCTTCAGACCACTTTGGCTGCATTAAAAGCCCTTAGGACCTATTACATACCATAAGGGGTCATAAGACCCATTAAGGACTACAAGTTTCTTTATGATCCCTTAACATTAACTAGTCAGTCCCACAACCTATTACAAACCCTAAGGGTTTCTACGACCTATTTATGACCACTTAGGATCAATTTGGACCCCTTAGGCCCTATTATGTATCTTAATGGGTCTTAATGGGTTGTATCATCCATTATGACCCCTTAGTACCTATGAATGAGTCCTCCCACCCCTTAAGACCCCGTAGGAAGCATAAGGAATAGGAGCTATTATGACCCTTTACGATCAATTCACACCCCTTAGCTCCTATTATGACCCCTTAGTCTTATGAATGGGTCCTACCACCCCTTAAGACCCCTTTAGATGCATTAAAATCCCTTAGGACCTATTACATACCCTAAGGGGTCATAAGACCCACCATTAAGGACTATAAGTTTCTTACAATACCCATTAAGACTCATTAACATTAACTAGTCAGCCCCACAACCTATTACAAACCCTAAGGGTTTCTACGACCTATTTATGACCACTTATGATCAATTTGGACCCCTTAGGCCCTATTATGTATCTTAATGGGTCTTAATGGTTCGTATGATCCATTATGACCCCTTAGTACCTATGAATGGGTCCTCCCACCCCTTAAGACCCCCTAGGAAGCATAAGGAACCCAAAGGTATCATAAGAGCTATTATGACCCCTTAGAATCAATACACACCCCTTATCTCCTATTATGACCCCTTAGTCTTATGAATGGGTCCTACCACCCCTTAAGACCCCTTTAGATGCATTAAAAGCCCTTAGGACCTATTATGTACCCTAAGGGGTCATAAGATCCATTAAGGACTATGAGTTTCTTACAATACCCATTAAGACCCATTAACATTAACTACTCAGCCCCACAACCTATTATAAACCCTAAGGGTTTTTACGACATATTTATGACCACTTAGGATCAATTTGGACCCTTTATGCCCTATTATGTATCTTAATGGGTCTTAATGGGTCGTATGATCCATTATGACCCCTTAGTACCTATGAATGGGTCCTCCCACCCCTTAAGACCCCCTAGGAATCATAAGGAACCCAAAGGTATCATAGGAGCTATTATGACCCCTTAGGATCAATTCACACCCCTTAGTTCCTATTATGACCCCTTAGTCTTATGAATGGGTCCTACCACCCCTTAAGACCCCTTTAGATGCATTAAAATCCCTTTGGACCTATTACATACCCTAAGGGGTCATAAGACCCATTAAGGACTACAAGTTTCTTACAATACACATTAAGACCCATTAACATTAACTAGTCAACCCCACAACCTATTACAAACCCTAAGGGTTTCTACGACCTATTTATGACCACTTAGGATCAATTTGGACCCCTTATTCCCTATTATGTATCTTAATGGGTCTTAATAGGTCATATGATCCATTAAGGACTACAAGTTTCTAGCAAATGTACTAGATATACATGGATGTAGATGGCTATGCAAATGTACTAGATATACATGGTTTAGATGGATGCATGTGCGATGTTTCTTATATGTTTATGTATGGATGTTTAGATGGATGCATTGTTTAGATTGTTAATGTTTGTAATTATTATCATGGATTAATGCAATTATGTTAATTATTAATGTAATGGACCTAATATGAAAATGTACTAGATATACATGATGTAGATGGATGCATGTGCGGTGTTTCTTATATGTTTATGTATTGATGTTTAGATGGATGCATTGTATAGATGGTTAATGTATGTAATTATTATCATGCATTAATGCAATGTTGTTAATTATTAATGTCATGGTCCTAATATATAAATGTACTAGATATACATGATGTATCTATGGATATGCAAATGTACTAGATATACATGATGTAGATGGATGCATGTGCGATGTTTCTTAGATGTTTATGTATGGATGTTTAGATGGATGCATTGTTTAGATGGTTAATGTATGTAAATATTATCATGCATTAATACAATGATGTTTTAAATATAATATGTGAAATTGTTAAATACAATTTGGATAGAGTAGGTTGTTTTATAATTATGATCTTGTTATTTATTCTTTACAATTATGGTCGTTATATGTTTGAAATTTAAATATTTCAATTATATGCACAGGGTATATTTTGTGCACATGATCATGGATGAATTTAATATCGATGATTTGATTAATCATGGTCCAGAGAACCTACCTCCACCCCCCTACCCCCACCTTCTCCTCCACCTGCACCACAACCCAATCCAAATGATTTAGAATGCTTCAAAGCATTGGTTGATGAGAATGTTAATTCTATTGTTGTCCATATTGATTCTCTAAGAAACCAACCATTTGTTCCCCCACACGTCCACCGATACATTGCTATAATGCAAAGCATTGTAGATTTTGTGAGATCCATTGATGAGGATCTTAATGGGCATAATGCTTAGAGAGAGGAGATGAGGCAATATTATGCCGATGGCCTCTCCTACCAACAAATTAATGAGTTAAAAATTACAAAGGACACAAGTGCTCATTATTTCATTGACTCAAAAATATAATCCCATCCATAATAAAAACACATATCCATGAGGTGGTGTAGACATGATGGAATGGTCAACAATTTTTGGAGTCGTTGGTGGATGTGTTTTGATCACCTCCCCCCCCCCCCATGCAAACCAAGAAGTGCCCTTCTATTTTTTGAAAAAATTATATGTTGAGTTTGTGTTGGGTAGAAAATTATATGGGGGTCGGTCTTGGCATGCCTCAAAATAGGCAAGGGGCTAGGGTTGACCCTAGGAAACCCATGCCATCTACACCTCTCTTGGATCCTCTCACCCCTATATTACATGTTCCATTTTATCATCATTCCATGGTCTCAGCGCTTGGATCTTTGAGCCAGTTGACTACCAACCTCAAGGAGCAGTCCACACAAATTGCAAGTCCTGTAGCAGAGTCTCATCTCTGCATAAATTGCAATGAGATGTGTTATGGTCCTATGCCTCAAGAGGGTGAGGCTACTTCTTCAACACATGGAGCATCACATCAAATTGGATCATATGTGGACATGCTCGCTGCTAGAGACCATCCTCTCGATCACCAGGATCCACATGTACATATACATTCTCACCTATATTTCTTTTTAATTTAATTTGAACACATGTACACTTTTTATTTTTCAGATCATGTGCAATATGAATTTAATTTATTGAAAATACATGTATGTATGTGCTTATGAACAGACTATGGGTGGAGAGCCATCGAGCTCAACACTAGATGGGATAAATTTTTCCTCGACGTCTGTTGATACATCTCATGGGGTATAATTAGAGAAATTAAGAGATTAGTGAAGTAAATTTTTAATTTTTCTTTCAATTAAGTCTTAAACCCGTACATTTCTAAAAAAAATGTGTTGTAAAAAAGGGGGGTCATGATCCACTGAGACACACTATGCCCAGTGTTCCACCATTGTCCTTTGTACTGGATGCTGAGCCACCAAAGGTAATTTACTATCAATAATTTCTTTTATAATATTTAAATTCAAAATTTATCAATGACTTTCCAAAGCACAATTTAACCCCTTAGTACAAATTAGTGCAATTTCCTACACAACTAAATTTGTGACTCTTTGTACGTAGCTCGCTGCTAGCGATACCACACAAATTGAGTCCCAAGAGGGACCAAAACAAGAAATGCATGTACAGATGGTAATTTTAAATTGTTCTTCTCAATTTTATATAAATTATATTAAAATATTAAAAATCATTTTTTATAGTATTGGTGTTGATCATTTCACACGGATAGAGTCCCAAGAGGGAAAACACCATGAGACAGGTCATGATGTCCACCAGGACATTGGAGGAGACATCATATGCTCCTTTCCTGCATTTTGTTTTCATGCATCCTTTTAGTCCTTAGCTGTTTAGCTTCTCCCTAAGTTACACTTAAGGGGGGGTGTTAGAGTTGTCATATTATAGCTAATAATTAATTTATTTAATTATTAGTCTATTATACTCTTCGCTTAAGTTAAACTTAGGCATCTTCTTATTCTTTAGGGTTTTCTCCTTTAGGGTTTTGGTATCCTTTTATAAGGATTCACCTCTTTATTTTTGATAAGGAGTTTTCACATCTCATTGTAACATCTTGAAACATATTGTCAATATATTGTTTTCTTGTGCATATGATGTCTCCTGTATTTTGGCCTCCATAGATTCTTCCTGTCTTCTATTCTTTACTTCTTCCATGTGATAGGGTTATGCATGCAGGTGTTCTTGGGAGAATAGGGTTTTACCTATTTTAACATTAAGGAGACATCTTAAGGGGACATCTTAAGGGGATGTCTTAAGGGGAAGTCTTAAGGGGATATCTTAAGGGGAGCAAATATTGGGTTGACTTAATGGGACATCGTAAGGGGATGTCTTAAGGGGAAGTCTTAAGGGGGTATCTTAAGGGGATATCTTAAGGGGAGCAAATATTGGGTTGACTTAAGGGGATGTCTTAAGGGGAATTCTTAAGGGGAGAAAAATTTGGGTTGACTTAAAGGGACATCTTAAGGGGACATCTTAAGGGGAAATCTTAAGGGCATATCTTAAGGGGATATCATAAGGGGAGAAAAAATTGGGTTGACTTAAGGGGACGTCTTAAGGGGATGTCTTAAGGGGATTCCTTATGGGTATGATAATGCAAGTATTTAAATAGATAAAATATATGTCAAGTTATCAAAAAATTTAAAAATACACATGTATACTTACTTGTGTTTAAACTTATTCCATTGTACCACGAGCCTCAATTTTCTACAATGCATACATAATAAGATTATGACATGTTAAGGTGATGTAAAATATGAAATAAATTATATATGAAGTTATCAAAATTTCTAGAAGTACGCATATATCTAAATACTTGTATTTACTTATTCCATTATACCATCTACATCCTCTCTTTTCTACAGTGCATCCATAATAATCTCATGTTCTTCCATAGAAATCAACCACAACTCTTTATTAAATGGTCTCCCATGATATCTCGATAGCTTTATATTAGTTTCCAAAAGAAAATGTGATTAGTGTATAATCTTCTTATGTTTTTCATAGTCTTTAAATGTAGGCAAACCATTCTTCCTTGT
Source organism: Thuja plicata (assembly GCA_018584345.1). NCBI lineage: Eukaryota > Viridiplantae > Streptophyta > Pinopsida > Cupressales > Cupressaceae > Thuja > Thuja plicata. Next base: position 1,484,601 of record MU227273.1, read on the forward strand.
TAGGTATTTCCATAATGAGGTGCCAACAACCACCACTGAACCTATAGGATAATGAAAGCCATCATCATCTTCTCTAGGTTGTACTAACTTATGTTTGGTCTCAACGCATCTAGCCAACCAATACTCTGTTTCCTCTTCATTTTTCTCAGGTGCAACAACAACATACACATGTCCTGCAAATCAAAATATAAATTGACAATATTTAAATTACCATATATTTAAATTGCAAAAACAAACTTATACCAATATTTGAATTCAAATATAAAATACAATTACCTTCTTGTACAAGATCTGAAAGATGATTGTAGTCCTCTGATGCAAATATTTTATCACTGTCTTCAAGTGTTGTTTCATTTTTTCATATGTTTGATCAAGTGTTAGTGATCTTTGCTTCCACTCTTCGACCCATTCTTTATTCTCACAAGCATTCTAATCACCTAAAATACAAAATTGACAAAAGCATGCAATCTCCCTTGTCCACAAAGTCCATGTGCTTGCATCTAAACTTTTAAATGAATGCCATGATGATGATCCACTAATTCTCTGACTCTCAAGTATACATGGAATGTCATTTTCTTCAATTAATAAAAAATATCGTTTAATTGTACGGTTCTCATTTGATTCTAGAAATAAAATCTTGAATTGCACAAATCCATAATAGCAAGTGCATCTTTAAATTTAGGTGCATCCTCAAACTTTAATTTCTCTCTAGCCAAAATTCTCTTCACACATGCACCAGCTCCATCGTGTTCTCCTTTACCATGTCCAGCTTCAAAAAAATCCACAAATGTGGTATATTTGTTTCCTTGTGAGCCCTACTAAGCCAATAAAATATTCAAGCATTCTTAAATTGACCCGTACAATTATCAAACCATATGAGATGTTCTCTCATGTGGATTTCTCATTCTCTTAAATTAATATAAAATTTGTCAAAACAATGTTGAACAAACTCTGGCGAGCACATCTAATTATCACTTAAATAGAAATGATAATCCCTCACAATTTTTCTATCATCATCTGTAATATCATGTGCATGTCTATAAACAATATGAAAAAACATAGACACTTGCATTGAATTGAAGCATTGGTCTTGAGTTTCCTCTTGTGGAGCAAGAGTATAGTTTTCTGCAAAGTCGACCACTGGTAGTATAGTACTAATTGGAAATGTATTTCTACATGTGTAGAATTGACCATTGAGCCATCTATCATATTGAGAGTGTTTCACATATTTTGGAACAATCTTACTCTTGAATTCTAAAATGAATGCATGTACACTAAGTTTTTATGTGATTAATTCGCATCTCTTTCCAATTTTTTCATCTTTTAAAGCATAATCAATATTCTTAAATCTTTTAACATCCACTTTTTTTTATCCAAAATCATTTTCACTAATTTCATGCATGCAATGTCCTATTAATGAAAAATTTCCACAACCAGTGCATTGTCCAGAAATACATGAACTGAAGAAAAATATTTCCCCATTTGATCTTTCACAAAACAAACTTTTTACAAACTCCTTGATTGTCTCAGGTGGTATATTAATATCACAATTCTCCGTAATCTTGTTAACATGTAAACTACATCATATATATTGAAAAACATCATAGTGATAACGATATTGAACATGTGCTTTGAAACAACAAGATATTTGTTGCTTATTGATTTTCACATACCAAGGCTTGCATTTTTTAAATGATCTTTGACTAAGAGTAATTTTCCCAGGTAACACAACCTCATCTAAAAATTTCTTATAAAATCCAGCTTGTGTTGTGTCTAATAGGTGTTTTGGATGAGGATAACAAATTTTACACCCCACTCTTAATTTCAAAACATCTCTCGCATTAGATGAACCCCTTGTATTATCATGCCAATACTTTTCAAGCAATGATTTGATTTCAGGACTCAATTTCATGTTAGATCGTGGTCCAGTCTACCACTAAAACTCCAACATTGGTTAATTGGATTAATTTCAATACTTGATCTTCTCCTTGCTGTTCTTACCAATATTTTAGGATGCATGTTTAAAATTCCACTAATAGTTTTAACCATTCGTTTATCCAAAGTTTTTTTATTGACTATAGCAGTTGTTATGACTCGTCGTACTGCATTGCTATCTTTTGATCGACTCATTTTTCCAATAGATTGAATGGCACTAGCAATAATAGATATAGCATGTTTAACATATGAATCTTTTATACTTTGTTTCACTTTAATGCCTAGTCTTTTCATCACTTTTCTCATTTTCCACGTTCTCATCAATTGAATCACAAGTTGACATTGTAATGTTAATTTTTTCTGATAGAAAAATTCTTTGTATATTTTATTAGTATATTTACTTATCTTCCTTGAAGAAGTCTTACCAGAAAGACCATTCAAAATATTACTTTCAATATGTAAAAATTATTTTTCATTTTCATTTAGGAAAGGAATTTCATTACTCTTTGCATCAACATTAGGAGGATTTTTATTTGCATCAACATTGGGAGGATTTTCATTTGCATCAACAAAAGGATTTTGATTTTCAACAACATTAGGAGGATTTTTATTTGCATCAACATTAGGAGGATTTTCATTTGCATCAACAAAAGGATTTTTAATTTCAACAACATTAGGGGAATTTTCATTCGCAACAACAAAAGGCTCTTCATTTTCAACAACAATAGGGGGTTTTCATTTTCAAATTCTCTAAGTTGAAAAACATAATTAGGCCTCATTGATTCAATTTCATCTCTAGAATATGAAAGTAATAAGTCTCTATAAACAGTATCATCTATAATCATCAGTTGAGTATCATTCAAAGGTGAATTCAAAGACGTACCTGGAACATCACTACAAGGTGCATTCAAAGACATGCTTGCATTCACCTCTTTCATATTTGCATCTTTTGCATCCATTGTATCCCCGATGGTATCTTTAATGTTTGACTCTTCAATTGTTGTGGATCTTGAAGCTTCATGACTATTCATTTGGCACATCCTCATTCTTCTATCTCTTTGATGTTTAGCCTCTTTCTCTTTCTCCACTTGAATTTCCTCATGAGTCATAACCCTCCTTTGTTTCTTCTTCTGACATTTACATCCCATGATTGATAATTGAAATTAATCACATGAGTGTCTTCAATAGTTAAAACCTACAAAAAAAAATGTTTAATATGCTCCCAATCATTGATTCCCTCAAATGGAGAAAAGAATACTAAATAAAAATACAAAAACTGTCAAAAACCTGTAGAATCTATCATTGTCGACTGTATTTCAAGTACAAAATTGCTGATGCAGTAAAAAAATATAGCAAATTTTAAAAAAATGGTCAAATATGAAATGGGGTGATGTTATGAAACTGGATGACATTATGAAATGGCATGACATTTCAAAAATGAAATGTTACCCCGTTTCATAACATCACCCCATTTTTTTCAACCAATTTCCAATGAGTATAAAATAAAATGGGGTGACATTATGAAATGGGGTGACGTTTCATTTTTGAACCGTCACCCCATTTTATAACGTCACCCCATTTTTGAAAATTGAAATGTTCCCCACCAAAAGTGGTTTGGGTTTAGCTTTGGGAAAGGCTTGGTCAATCGACCCTTGGCTTTGGATTTGGTTTGACTTGAATGTTGAAGGTCATGTCAATCTGCAGACAAGAAACTCACTTTGGCCATAGATTGGATTGGGTTTTCTAAGGAATTGTTTGACGAAAAAAAACCCAGTTAGATCAGACAGTTCAGATTCATAATATGTAATTTTTTATTAAATTTGATTAATATTTCTATTTTTCAATCATTTTGCACTAAAACGGGTCTATAGAAAAGAGAATACAAGATTTTTTTAAATTTTAATAACTTTTTAATTTTAAAGTTTATTAAAAAATAAATTATATGACATCAAACTATACATAATTCTACACACTTTAAAAAAAAATTAAAAAATCATATGTTTAGGGCAAATTATGCTTGTCATACACAAGAGGTTTTATAAACAACGATTGAGCCCAATATAAAATTAATAAAAAAAATTATTTAATATAAAAATATGGAAAAATGTTCTCATCAATATTAAATTTGTTACGTACCATTTCCCAAAAGTGTTTAGATAAATAGTTTTATATGAGTCTGATTTCGCTTGTCGTACACACGCATGGTATAGTCCTGAAAGAATGACTTTTAAAATGTGGGTTTTAGTAATCCCTATTGAAATTTGAAATTTATCATCTGGGTATTTTAAAAAATCAAATATTTGGAAAGTAGACTTTGAATCCTAAAATTTTATATTAGTGACTTTTTGGAGGATTCCATGTCTAAGTGCCTCAAATCTTTAGGTCAAATAGGATGAATTTGAAAAAATACAAAAAATAGTTCCACTTTTTGGCCAAAAAGTGGACTCATCTTCTTGTTGGCTCCCTAGGGAGACCTTGTTTGCATGCCATGCAATCTTTCCCTTCAACTCTTTATTGAAAAATAAAATTCATTTATAACAACCAAATGTATACCATTGAAGTTGATGTCGAATTACAAATTTGCTTACACGTGGAACATTCTCCTATTCCTTCACCAATACAAGTTGATAAATCATGTCCTACCCCTCAAGGTAAATTCCTAAGAAATTATTGGGGGTCATTGAATTTTACACCATATTTTATGGGAGAGTATAAGGTTCCTAAATTTAACATTGTGTCACTTATTCAACCTTCTTCCTCTAATATTTCAACGCATAATCTTGAGCACAGTTCAAGATGTGTTCAAAAAAGTATTGAGGCTTGTGAGAATCCTACACTACACTTGCATATACAAGGGTTGGGTTTCCAACCTCCTCCTTTTTCATCATCCCCTCATATGCCTTACTTTGATCAAGATAGCAGTTTTTCTACCTTTCTTTGTGTCAAGTTGATTACAAAAGAAGAAACATAGATAAGCTCTTGAGAATCTTCCTTTTTGTATGTATCATCACTGCCATAGTCACTCTACTAATTAATGTAAAGATTCAAGAATTAAAAAATTCAAAAAAATGATCATTTCAATTATGACTATTTTAAATAATTTTAGAAAGAAAAGGAGAGAGATTAATGTTGTCACTGAGCTACTTTTTTAGGGTCTATAAAACATAAAATTTAAATTTTGAAGTTTAGATCGTTCAATTTTGGATATAATATTAACATTTAGGGTTAAGATCATAAAATGTGTGGTTTTAGAGTTTATAGTTTAATATGATAAGAATTGGCGACAGCCTATCCATGAGACCTAATCAAACTTTCAAGATCGTATGCAGTCTGCGACTTCTTAAAGCAACACCGACCATCTTGGAGTTTAATGATAAAGTTAGATGAGTTATATAAGATAAATGAATGTTAATAAAAAGCAATGGAAATTTACCGTGTGGAATATTTATAACTAAAATGAAATAGGCATCACAATTTTTTGGAAATAATGGAATGGTGTACTAAGAGGGGAGGGGTGAATCAGTACCCTCAAAGCTTTTATCACTTTAACCTTTATCCTTTTAGTAATCAAATGTATTACCAAGCATTTATGCTATCTTATCTTTGTGTATGCAATATCAATTCATTAACTTAATAAGCCTGTAAAACATTCATAGAAGTATTCATGAAATCTATAGACACATGACACAAGATTTGGTAATGCAGAAAACCCCTGTTAGAAGGTAAAAACTGCAGTGGGGATGAAACCCACAAAGCTTCACTATCTGCAGAATGGAAGGGGACAGTTAAGGCTTACAATTTTTATCACTTCAGGTGATATACCCTGTTAGGAGTATTATGTGGAGACTGGTTAAGGTCTACTCTGTTAAGAGATTTAGCAACACTGTTTAGTGTGCACTCAATTAAGAGATTTACAAAGGATTGTTAAATCCACCTTTCACAAGGATTTCTTCTATTTGCTACACTTGTTAGAATATAGACAAAACTATTTAGTGACCTGAGTGTATGCAATCTACAATTGCTGATTACAGATCCATTAAATTTGCATGTACAATGTATCACCTAATGTGATTGATTAATACCTTTGTTGCTTGGTAGTCTTGATTCTTGGTTCTTGATAACCTATTTCATCTTTTGATGTTCTTCTTCTTAAAACTCTTAGTCTGATCCATAGATGTGCTCCTTGGCTACTATCATCCTCACACACGTATGAAATGAATGATTACACATCTATTTATACAATTGATTGACCTAATTAAGTTTCACGTATTACAATGATAACTCTATGATCAAAGGTTTACAACTTGACATTGATCTCCTAGTTTGCATGTTTTTAATCAGTTAGATTGATTAAAACAATTATAATTACATTGCTTGTCCCTCAAGAAATGGTTTTAAATCAAATCAAAGTCCTAAATATAAAACATAAGTGTTTTATCTTATGTGGACGTCAGACCCACATTTCTAGGTATATAACTAATTTTCAGTGACTGATGCTTAGGTTGATCTTGTTGTCTGTCTATCAGTGTTCCTTCTATGAAATGTCTGTCGGGTTCCCTTTCTCTATTAGGTTCCTTTGCTTTCTGCTCTGTCGGTTTACACTTCAACATTTTCGGGTTGAACTATGTAAACTGTGTGGGGTTTCTCTTGTGATCTGTCTTGTCGGGTTTCTCTTGAACTTAACACTTTCAGTGACCTTTGTTATATGTAATTTTGATTTGTAATAAAATCTTGTCTTTCGGTGTAGGTTTTACTGATGGTTCATAAACTATTTTCCCTTTGCATACTAATGGAAAAAATAATTTCTTCAATCTCCCCCTTTGACATTAGTATCAAAAACTGATATGTGCAAAATACTAAAATGTGTAGTATGTACACCATGTGTTCACCTTGTCATTATGACTCCCCCTATGTATATGTTGGTATAGTATATGTATATATATATATTGTTAGCCTGCTTTTAGCACTTGATTTTAAAATTTCAAAATCAATCCATAAAAAGAATATTTGGTTGGTTTTATTTGTTATTAATGATGTTTTGTAAAGTCCAATATGTGAAGAAGTTGTATTTGCAGGGTCGTGTTGAACTTGAACTAGAACCTCAAGATTCAAAGTTCAATGTTCAAAATTCAAAATGAAAACTTGTCAGTTTGGGAGTGCGGTTTCCAAGATTGACATTCCGTTCAACTCCACTATTAAGTGCAAAGGTATAGTTCAATGCTTCAAGTCTAGTGTGCAGATCTAGCAGGAGGCCCAATTTCATTGATTCAAAGATGGAAAGTTGGGTTCAAGTTTGATTCCCATGAAGGTCATTCTCAAAGTCATAAATAATTTGGATCAAATATCTACCTATGCCTTGAGATGTCATCCATCCTTTCTTATGAAATGTCAGAATACCAAAAGGGGGGTCTCATCCTATGTCGCAGCAATGGTAATAACTTCCTTATCAAACTAGAAGCTTAAGGCATGAAATGGAAAAAGGCAATTGTTTTAATTTGCAAGTTGTGATAGAAATCCCATAAAAAGTGGCAGCAAATTGTTTTGATAACATGCTTGTGAATAAGGATAGCATGACTATGAAAATGCCTCAATCTGTCTATCATAATACAATATAAATATCAACGGGAGCTCATATATGAGATCGGGTCATTAGCATCTCAAAATGCTATGGAAATTAAGGCTCAGTACATGATCCAAAGCTTATGTGTGGGACTCGGGCCTTTGATGAAGATCATATATTAAGTATTTCCAGGCACTAGAGCATGTTACCAATTTTTGGTGTCTAGGTATAAAAGAGAAAGAGCGCCAAGCATTCAACAAATGTCGGCCTACACAAATGACCCATCCCTTTTGTTAGTACCATGCTAGTTTATGAGAACCATTTTGGTGAATCAGAAGTTGAATGGGAGAGTGATCATAAAGTGGATTATGAACCTTATGAGTCTGGCAAGTTTGCTTCCACAGGGTTGTTGGAAATACAATATTGGGAAAGAAAGATACTGAGAGGGGGGTGAATCAAATCTTGAACTTTACTCACTTTAAAACAAACTGATCCACAATCACATAAATATGTAATCAATCTAACATCTAGTAGCATCCATGACAGTAAATGAATAACACAATACACAGAATTTGGTAACCCAGAAACCCAAATAGGTAAAACTGGGGTGGGGATAACACCCACAAATTCTTCACTACTACAGAAATAAAGTATGCTTGTTAGGGCTACAAAATTTTGATTACAATATGCAATCTACCTGGTTAAAGGTCTGCCCGGTTAAGAGCTTTAGATCATTACAATCTACCTTGTGAAAGGATTTCAACTTACAGTAAAGTAAGCACTCTGCTAAGAGATTTAGAAAGGTTTTCTAGAACCACTCTATTAAGAGATTTCTCCTTATAAACTTGTTAGAATGTCGCAATATATGATCCTTCAATATGCACTCTGATGTTGATAACAAATCTCCTCTTTATAATGTCATTTATGATCTTATAATCTTATATTTCCTTACTCTACTGCTCACTACTCTTCTACTCTGATAGATCTATGCTTCTTATCAAAACAACCCTTCACAAATCTCTCATGTATGTATTCACCTTCTCTTTGTGCTCTCCAATCACTCTAGTAATTAGGGTAAGAAGCAATCTTATTATACTCTTCGAATCTGGCGAATATATCTAGATCAACGATCAAAAATAAAACTTATGCCTCCTAGGCATTCCAATTTTCTGATTGGCTTCATGCCACACATAGGATAAAACAATTAAATGCATAATTAAATCTATAGAGAATATTAAATGCTTCACATATGTCAGCCCAAAACACCCATAAGTTAGCCCAAAGATATTACCTTAAAGTGTGTGCCATATCTAACATGTATGTCAAAATTGTCTTTCTCGGCACTTAAGTCTCTGGCACTTGGCATGGAACTGCCGGATAGCTCGACGTCTATGATCTATTCTTCTTAGTAATGACTTGCCAGGTGGCTCGACCTATACTATTTTAGCTTAGTCACACTGGTAGCCGACAAAACCTGCCTGAATAAATGACTAAGTGTGGACACTAAATGATCAACAAAAACTTAGAGATTAACAATCTCCCCCTTTGATATTTAGTGGAAAAAACACTTATCATTTCGTTTACATCTACAAAACTACCTAAGTACATATAGTACTCCCCCTTTGATTATACTTCATACTATACATGCCTTCAGCAAAAAAAAATATTATACCTTCGGCTCATTTGTTCCTTCGTTTCCTGATTCCCCCTTGTTTTTGTCACTGATACCTAGAGGGGTTAGGTTGTACTTATCCAAAAAATATTTATGAAGTTGAAGAATTAATGCAAATGAAGTGTCCCAACTATCTTTAACAAACTTCATAATTCCCAACTTAACTTCTAGCTCAGCAACTAGACTTACCAAAATTTTTGTTGTAGAGAGATGAGAGACTCTCTTTATTAGTTCTCTGGTAGTTGTAAGTTCTTTCTACATAACCTCCAAATGAGGTATCAGATTAACCTAAATCGTAATCAATTTTGCCCTGATTTGGCCATCTTCAGCCATAATCTCAGCTAACCTCCTCTGTGTATGAGTTAACTTGTTGAAATGAATGGAGCTAGAGCTAGCATCCATGCTCAGTGAACTTGCAGTTGACTTCATATCTAATTGCAATTTCTCAATTAACTACTGATTTTCTTTGGTGAAGAAATATTCATCACATAGTCTTTTGTAAAAGGAAAATACATTGTTTTCAACTCCTTCTAGAATTTCAATGATAGAGGAAAGTTCAACCTATTGTGTAGCTATCTTCTTAGATATCTTTTCCAGTACTTTGTTCTCAAACTTTCTCTCAGACCATTGCATGAGTTTGTCATTTGCCTTGATATTATCATCAGTCACCTTTTGTACAATGTGAACTATTTTTTCTAGTATAGGTGCCTAGTCATTTACATCAACCATATCAAAATCATTTACAAAAATATCTTTGATGTCATGCAGTACTTACTTCTGCTTCTGTTCTCTCTTCATTTCTTCCTATCTCTTCTTCCTCTTCAAAAGTTCTTGAAGGGTCTGAATCTACTTGTATGACAAATTATCAGGATCCCATTTAGGAATCACAATTACTTCATCTAATGTTACATTTAGTCTTGGTGACTTCTTCTTATTTAGCTTCCCCATTTTGGGCTCAGGTGAGCTATCAACCGGCTCAATTTCAATGATTTCCTTTCCTTTGTTAGTAAGCAATTCAGTTGCTGACTTCATCTTAATCAAGATTTCCTACTGGTCAGGTACATTCCCCATTTTGGGCCCAGTGGGGGTAGATGAAGCAGAGTGTGGTAGGTTTACCAACACTTGTGTAGCCTCTTTTTCTTTAGGCTTGTCTCCATTTACTTCCATTTTTTCTCCGGTGTTTAACAATGTCTGAGAAACCTCTAGAATAGGTGGATTTTTAGTATTTACCTCTTGATCTTCTAGTTTCTCTTTCTCGGCTCCTTCTTCATCAACCTCAATAGCCTTAATAGGCAATTCGATAGTTGTGTCTGCCGACTCATCCTGATCCTCGACATCCACATTGCTAACATTTTCCAGCGTGGTATCAATGGGACTATCCATTGTCAAGTCTATAACTTGCTCAACACCTATTTCCTTTTGTGTTTCAGTTTCTATTTCTATTTGATCAGTGGTGATTTTCTCAGAGGTTCCTTCATCTATTTTCTTCTCTTTTGGAACTGGCAGCCCAAAAATCTCTTTCCAAATTGGATTACTTTGTTGTACTACTCCTTCAATGTCACTCTTCAAAATAGTGTAAGCTCTACATTTGGGTACAAAATTTTTCTTATATTGATCAACAAATTTTGCTTTCTGTTTCTTTGTCAATTGTGGGATGACTCTATCCAAAGTTTCTTCCCTAATTTGCCTTTCAGTCATCAATGAAAATTCCCATTTACTAGATAAGAAATCATAAATTTATGTAGGGACATTATTCCCTATCTCTATAGGTGTCAATTTGAATGTACTCATCATGTCTAATAGAGCTTCTTGTAACTTGATCTTATTCTATATACTTTGGTTTTCATATTTGATAAATTTAAATCTAGATAACCCAGTTGAACTTATAATTTTCTTGCATACCTAATTAATATCTATAGGATGTTTTAATGATGCCATAGGTATGTTCCTCGACACATCAGTGTATGTTTCCTCATCTTCTTCATCACTCAAGATTAGTCTCCTTTTCCTTGGTCTTTTGGCAGAACTGTTCGGCACAACTTTGGTTTTGACTTGTTTCTTTTTCCCTGAGCTACTCTCGAAAACATTCTTCCTTGTGTATACTGATGTTCTCACCACAAGAGGTGAAATAGATTATTCCCTGGTCCTTGTGCTATTTATAGCAAGAAGAGTAGCCTGAGGTTTAACTTTGCTTACGTTGGTTTCCTTGGCAACCATTGGTTGTTTCCCTTTCCCCTTAACAACTACATCCTCTTTAGACTCAACTTCTTCTTCACTAGGTATGTCTTCTCCTTGTCCAGTAGTTAAGACTAGAGAATCATCCTCTACTTACTCATCACTTGCAATGCCAACCATCTTCTTCAGATTCTTGACAATCTTTTCCCTCTTTCTTTCCATGGTGCTAGCCTTTAGGTTCATAGAAATTTTGGCCTTGGCTTCTTCATAATTACCAAAAATTTTAGCAGTACTGTCAATTTTCTCTGCTAGGAGTGTTGTGATTGCTACAGATGTTTAATTAATGTTTACTTCATAAGGTAATGGCCTTAACCATGATACCCTAGGTACTACAGCCTGAACATAAGTGTAATTTGTGTCAACTATAAAATACACATCCTCATAATGTTGTTCCACTAATGAACTAGGAATTTTGCTTCTCAGTCTCATACTTTCTTGAACTCCACAAATTATGTTCCCATCACATTATCAAAAATATCACCTAACTATTGAATCAGTACATTTATCTATTGGGTGATAGGTCTATCTATTTTCCATACTATGTTTCCATAGGTAGGAAAAGTCTTTTGAACATAGAAAAATATGCATACAAGCAAGGATCCAAACTTACCCACATAATTATTTTCTTTCTTGATTGATGCAAGGTTCTTGGCAAGTTGTGTTAGCTGTAGCTCGGCCAAGTTGTATGTGTGATCCTTCTTGATGATCTTCCATTCTTGGTCTACTGCAATGTAAGGCACATTGTCCAGTCGGCTTGACTGATAGAACTTGTGAGCTATAACCCTCACAGTAAAACCAAGTTCTAGGTCTTTGATGGTGGAAATGTCCATTCCTCTTTTGTTCCATACAACTTTAGTGACCTTCTCTATGTATTCTTTACTCTGACATTTCATGGTCCTTTTCCCATTGTTAGTAGGGTAACCAATTACACGATGTATGATATCATTGGTAATCTTTACTCGTCCATTATCCAACCAAATGCTCATATCATGTACCCTGATAAGAACAATTTTGATCCATTCTTCCCTAAAATTCCTTGGAAACTCTAGGGCTCCAGTTAACCCTCGCTCGGCTAGATGATTGTGTTCAGGTCTTAGGGCTCCATCTATACATAGTTTCCCATAGGATTCCCTCAACTCGTGGTCTCCAACTTCACTGATTTTACACATGTAACATGCCCTAATGTCATGAATCATGAGTACCTTCATAGGGATCGAAGATAGGGCTCCAGTTAGATCACCTTTGATAGCGCTCTCAGGAATGGCTCAAAAGTTGGGAGGCGCATAGGTGTCGCTCCTCACCAATTGAACTTCTCTCAATTCCTTCTCCATTCCCTTAACTGGTGTAGACGAACTAGCAGCCATGATTTCACGATAAAGGGTTTCAAAGAAGAAATAGAGTACCTCGGCAACTATCAAAGTTCGCACTCACTACAACATTTGGGGTCAAATTTTGACGCCAATTTGCGACGGCACTACCATTTGTGTTATTTTTGTATTTTTTTTGCAAGTGCCCCCGACGCTGTCACAATAGTGACAATATCATCATAATTGTGACACCCTCTTGACTATAAACAAAAAAAAAAGAAAAAAAGAAAGGCTCATTCTTTATCGAGTTGTGCATGCGAGCGGAAGGAAACTATACCATTCTGTGTGCGAAGAGGGCTCTTGTTGTATTGAATCTAGCTACCAGTCATAACTAAAGAATCCAACAGCTCATTCATCACACCTCCAGGATGATTTGCAATTCATTCAGCTGGTTTCCTTCATGTTTAGGGTATAGCCACCGCGTACTCATCAACAAGCTGCCACTGCGTAATCACCATTTGAGGTATGTCTTGTATTTTAGCCTTTGGTTAAGAGCATATTATAGATATTAGTCAATATGATGAATATACACCATAAAGAGAACATACGCCATAATCTACAGAAACCCTAGCATAAAGAAAGTGATGCTTTGTCACGGGTAGTATGCCACTGTTGTCTCACTGAAGCTTTGATCCTATCTATTGAAGGTCAGATGCCAATGAATTTTGCAATGGTTGGTGTCTTTTTAAATGCCTCATTGAGGGATTGAAAAAACTGTCTGGAACCTGGACATTCATGATCTTATTATCAATTTCAATATATGTCTTGTATTTTAGCCTTTGGTTAAGAGCATATTACATGACTAGAGGCGTATACCCAAAGATGGCCTAATTGATATTAGTCAATATGAGAACATATGCCGTAATGAGAACATACGTCATAATCTACAGAAACCGTAGCATAAAGAAAGTGATGCTTTGTCACGGGCAGTATGCCGTTGTTGTCTAGTAGGGAGGAACTTTTAGGTGTCATAAATCTTATAGCCTTGAGAAATATATCTGATACTTACACTAGAGGTAAGTGTAAGGCCCCTAGTCAAGCTACCCGATACAAGGATAAAAATGTGTCTATGTTATAATGCATTAAAAAATTTATTTCTATGGTCTTTGTTATATGTGGGTCATTTATGGTTTGTAAGGGACAACTAAGTATGTTCATTTACAAGTTTCCTTATCCTTTGAGGTTGTGCATAGAAAATCACTATTTCATTTCTTATTTACAAACCTATTTTCATGCTCCTTACAAGTAGTTACTTTGTTACCCAATGGGAATACATCTTCTAATTAATTCAT
>MU227273.1:1515959-1537275 GCA_018584345.1 Thuja plicata
TAGCCTAAACACAAGCTCAATCTCATGAGGTTGTAGTGGATCCAATTGATCTAGATTGACCAATAACAACTTCCACTTTCTACATTGAAAAAGTACCATATCTCTCTCTTCAAGGGTGGGTTATTCATTACTGCCATGTCGTGTTGTATTTAGTTGTATGTAGCTCTAATTGTTTATTCTTAAAGTTAAAGTTAAAAATAAACTACGATGTCTCTGCAATTTATGTAGACAAGGCCATCTATGATGAGCCCCCGAGGGATTAGGTCTGGCCCTTAAGTCTTTTACTTTTGAGTTCTTCCTTGAACATGCACATAAACATGACAGTTGTGAAACATAATATCCTTATGCATTATGTTGCTGTGATTTTGCCTCTTTTTTTAGACACTACTAATTATTGCTTTCTCTTTTTTCCTTGGTAATGCTTTTTAGGTAGAAATGATAGAATACCATCTATCTTTCTTGAAGACTCTTTATCAAAAGGGGATCAATGTCCTCTACCTTAAATCGAATAAGGGGTGCAAAATGTTGCTCTTCATTGATTTGGTATAGAATTTGAGTGCTATACCCAAACGATGCAAAGCAACTTCTGCACCCTCAATTCCAGTGAAGAGAGAAATGCCATTGATACCCTTTGGATAAAGAGGATTGCTACCACTTCTACCATCCTTTACAAGACTAGTTTTAAAGTTAAACCTGAACTACGATGTCTCTACGAGTTACATAGGCAAGGCCATCTATGATGAGCCCCTGAGGCATTAGGTCTGGCCCTTAGGTCTTGTACTTTTGAGTTCTTCCTTGATCTTGCCACCCCTTACCAATATTTTACATATTTTGCATCTCTTTACGATACTAGTTTTAAATACCTTATGATTGATTTAGCTAAGTTATTGATGTAGCTTATCTTATGCTCTTGTATGTAATAAACTATGAATTTTATATCATGCATCTAGTTGTGTAGCCATATATACAGGTGCACAAAATAGAGAGGCAAGGAGAAGTATATGGCTTGACTATGCACATGTGTCATTGTAGATGAGGATCAGTAATAGGGTGCCATGCATTGCTTAGATCCTTTGGATCTAACCCCATCTTGACCTTCCTTGCAGGTTCTGGATCGTATAGGAGCATACTGGATTCAACCCCAGGTCAACACTTCAATGACATTAGGCAGTGATGCAAAATTTATTGTCTACAGTCATTGCAGCAGCATCAGGCACCAATTTAAGCACAATATGATCACTAGACATGTCTGTATGTCTTCTACTTTTAAGTTGTGCTATTTCCATTCTTGTTTTATTTGTTGGGTGATCCTTGATATCCAAATTATACCAATACTTTTATAAGAGTTTTTCCCTTTTTACTTCAACCTAAATAAACTTTCAGGCAAAATTCCAGTTAAACTCTTCAGCGAGAAGATGAATCCGTCAAGAAAAAGGGGTATAATGCATTCAAGGAAAAGGCTCTGGAGGCTGCTAAGTCTTTTGTACACCTTTTGCTTGGTAATTTAAAGCCGTCAATGGAAAATTACAATCCTAAACAATTAGTATACCATTGATGGCTTGATAATTATTAAGTGAAAGGGAGTTCTCTAATCTGAAACCCCCTTTGGTGATGATCCTATGCAGTTCCACGCAGCGTTGGTGGCTTATAAAACATTCTTCTCTGGTTGTTTCAAATTTTATAAACAACCAGGAGAACATATGGTGTTAGAAGGCCAAGATGGGAAGAAATTCAATGGTACAATTATGGTCTTATAAAGATAAACTAAAACTGGAATTTCAGCAAGGTTGGGAAAAGTTTGTGCAAAATTATGAACTAAACACTAGAAAATTCCCCATCTTCAGTTCAGAATTATGCACAAACTTTTCCCAGTCTTGCTGAAATTCTAGTTCCACTTTATCTATACAAGACCATAATTGTACATTGAATTTATGCCCATCTGGGGCCTTATAACACTATATTCTACGCAGTTGCACGTGCATTCTCAATTCAGAGTGGGCAAATCTTATTTTGGAGGAGGTAGAGAAGCCAAACACATAAAGAACATGCACATAAACACGATAGCTGGGAAACATAAATATAGATATCACAACATCTGAGAAACATAAATGTAGATATCATGGTCACAATTGTTTGGAGACAACATAATTAAGTGGTATACCCAAATGATACAATGCAACCACTACTCCAGTTTTTACTTGGCACTGCACGATCCAAAAACCATAGATAAGGAATAAATTTAGAGAGCGGAGGTATATTATTTTGGTTGTTATGGCCCTCCTCTGCTCTCTAAATTTATTCCTTATCTAAGGTTTTTGGATCGTGCAGTGCCAACTTAGAACTGGAGGAGTAGTGGTTGCATTGCATTGTCTGGGTATACCACTGAATTATGTCTCCAAACAATTGTGACCATGATGCCTACATTTATGTTTCTTAGCTGTTATGTCCAAGGACCCTTTATGACCCTTTATGACCCTTTACGATCCTTAAGAATACATCTTAGAGATCTTAAAGTGTCGTAAAGGGTCATAAGAGTGTCCTAGGAGGGGCCAAATGAGTTTCCACCTTCACGTGGTTGGCCTTGTTAAGTAGAGAATGTTAAACTATTCTTGAAACAAAGAGAAACTCTTAAAAACTATAAAGCGACACTAAAAAAAATACATGCAACGTCAAGCCATCGACAATTGCCGATAGCTCGATGTCACATGTATAACAAATTCGTCACACGCCTATCATAATTTTGACCCTCGTTATGCGATGCCTATGTGTCGTAATAGTGACAGATAAAATGTAACGATAGCATGATTACCATTATAGCTGGCTCGTATTACGACACCTAGACGTCTCTTTTTTTAGACATGTGACAAATTTTCTATACTTGCGATGTCAGGATATCACAAAATTACTGACGGCATGATGTCGCATGTATAGCAAATTCATCGCACGTCTAAAAAAGTGATAGATAACATGCGACACTTATGTGTCATAATAGCGACAAATAATATGCAACATCTACGTGTCATAATAGTGACATTAAAAATATGTAACGACAGTGTGGTAACCATCATAGCCGGCTCATATTGCGATGGTTAGTACCATCACAATAATGACAAATGGCACAGGCGTCATTAATTCTGACACCAAAACTGCAACACTAGTCTCTGTCACTAGGCCGACAAGAAAGTGTCAGAAAAGTGACACATAGCCATTGAAAAGAGGCCTAAAATGTACTAGTGACTTTTGTTGAATGGTTGACGGCGCGCTATAGAATTCTTCATAAATCTCTGCTGAAATCAAGTTTTCCAATGCTTCAACACTTCAAGAAATCTCAAATCACAAGGTGAAATGAATCGTGAATGGTTCATTCCTTTATAGGCTTTGGGGTAGGTTTGTAATAAATGTGTTGTCAGTTAGAGTTTGTGCAAAACAACTATTTTTGGCCGACTCCGACAATCTCTCGGTCGCAACCCAAACTAGCTAGGCACATATGCTGACGAGCTTGGTCTCAGTGTAATATTGATGCTCAGCACCTCTAGTGCTTAAGTGACTTTGCTCAGTACTTTAACTTTAAAATATGTCCTGATGCATCTTTTCATATGCAGATATGGACTTTGGTACAGTATATGTTAGGAATTGATGTAAGATATGAAATTTAAACACAGTTCCTTACGTACCTCTTCTTCTTAGTTTGAGATTGTGTGATCACTTGATCCATTGGATTAGGTGACCTTGGCTTCATTATTTTCACTGTTGCTCGGCTTTGTTTTCCTTACCCATGTCTGGTTCATTTGTGCTCTAATTTCCTCAACAGTAGGAGCAGGTACTCTTGTCTTGCACTCTCTCTTAGTATGACCAATTTTCAAACAACTAAAACAAACTAGGATTCCATTCATCCAACTCTTAGATCTTCCTCTGATATGTGTCTTTATGCATTCTTTAGGTGCATGTCCATACTCTTCACAGTAATGACAACTTTTCTTTGTGTTATAATCCCAATTGTAAGTGTTACCTTTTCTTGGTGCTTTTGCTTGTGTCTTTGATGTCCATTGATGTTTAGCATTAGATCTACAATCTTGTGCCTTATGTCCAAATTTTTGACAATTGCAACAATATCCATTGATTCTTGATGTGGGAGATGCATCATTTGCCTTAGCCCAACATTCATGTGCTTTATGTCCAAATTTCTTACAGTTAAAGCAATAACCATTGAACTTAGGTTTAGGATTGGACTTACCATTCTTGCTTTGGCAAATGTTTGCAGTGTGTCCTAGTTTTCCACAGTGGTGGCATACAGGTTTGTTGCTCTTTGTCTTTGCGTTCCTCTTTTCACCAGTCTTTGATGATTCTCCTTTCTCAATAGATGTTTTTGTTTAGTGTGACCTAATCTAGAAGAATATTTTGGTCTCCTTGATGCTTCCATCAGATTCTCAAAATGAGTCAAAGCTTCATTAGGTTTATTCAACCTTTCATTTAGTTCTTTCTCGGATCTCAAATCATCTTTCAATTGACTATTCTCAAATCTCAGATTCACAATTTCCATGTCTTTCCTATTGATCTCCTGATTCATAAGTAGCAGTTGATTTTCCATGTCAACCTGATTGATTGTCATCATTTGCAAATCATGTGTCCTTTCATCAAGTCTGACAGTTATCACTCTTTTATCTTCTTCAACCATAGCTTTTTCATCTTCAGCTTTCTTCTTTTGTTCCACTACTTCACATAGTTTTACTGTCTACATTTCTTTTTCTCTTCAGGTTCCTGACTTCTTCACATAGTGCATTGTTCTTTTCCAGTAGATCTGCAATTGCTGCATCGCTCTCAGTGGAATCTCCATTCCAAAATAGATTTGCAGTGTCTTCTTCCTAATAATGAATATCATTCATTTGTTTGGCCAAATCTTTCCTAGATGTCAATGACTTCCTCAATTCCTGTCTAGCTATCTCAAGCTTATGTAAAGCTAGCTGAAATTAAATCTTTTGATTCTCAATGACTTTACCCAATCTGTAAATCTCCATCTCGAGATCCGTACTCTCAAGCTGAATAAAACCTTCTTATAGGAGAAGGAAGCTCTAATACCGATTGTTGGAAATACAATATTGGGAGAGCAAGATACTGAGAGGGGGGGTGAATTATATCTTGAACCTTAATCACTTTAAAACAAACTAATCCACAATCACATAAATATGTAATTAATCTAACATCTAGTAGCATCCATGATAGTAAATAAATAACATAATACACAGAATTTGGTAACCTAGAAACCCAAATAGGTAAAACTGGGGTGGGGATAAAACCCACAAATTCTTCACTACTGCAGCAATAAAGTGTGCCTGTTAGGGCTACAAAAGTTTGATTACAGTATGCAATCTACCTAGTTAAAGGTCTGCTCGGTTAAGAGCTTTAGATCATTATAATCTACCTTGTGAAAGGATTTCAACTTATAGTAAAGTAAGCACTCTGGTAAGAGATTTAGAAAGGTCTTCTAGCACCAATATATTAAGAGATTTCACCTGATACACTTGTTAGAATGTCTCAAGATATGATCCTTCAATATGCACTCTAATGCTGATAACAAATCTCCTATTTATAATGCCTTTTCTGATCTTATAATCCAATATGTCCTTACTCTACTGCTCACTGCTCTTCTACTCTACTAGATCTATGCTTCTTATCAAAACAACCCTTCACACATCTCTCATGTATGTATTCACCTTCTCTCTATGCTCTCCAATCTCTCTAGTAATTAGGGTAAGAAGCAATCTTATTATACTCTTTGAATCTGGCGAATAGATCTAGATCAACGATCAAAAATAAAACTTATGCCTCCTAGGCATTCCAATTTTCTGATTGGCTTCATGCCATGCATAGGATAAAACAATTAAATGTGTAATTAACTCCATAGAGAATATTAAATGCTTCACATATATCAGCCCAAAACACCCATAAGTGGGCCCAAAGATATTACCTTAAAGTTTGTGTCATATCTGACATGTATGTCAAAAATGTCTTGCTCGACACTTAAGTCTCTGGCACTCGGCACGGAACTACCGAATAGCTCAGCATCTATGATCTATTCTGCTCGGCAACGACTTGCCAGGTGGCTCAGCTTATACTGTTTTATCTTGCCCGCAGCGGTAGCCGATAAAAACTGCCTGAATAAATGACTAAGTCTGGACACTAAATGATCAACAAAAACTTAGAGATTAACAAGGGTTACCAAGTCAGAAGGATAGATTCTATCTGATGATATTGTAATGCATATCAAAGAACATGTGTGGATGGAAGAGAATAGAACATGACCCCACACTATTCAAAAAAATGCCTGCAACCGAAAACATCATGTCTGCACCTCAAAGGAATATGCAAACTGTTGAATGATTTTCAAAGCTGTTGTGGTCAAGTTCAACACCTGGTAATTGATACAGATAGTTCTTTCATGTAACGAGGAGTCCCCAATGGGCTTAGATAATAGAAACAATTCCTATCTCGAGGAAGCGTTATTTCACAATCCAACATCTAGAGTGGATTTTCTCTCCTCACATGGTTACTACCCTTCTTATAAAAGATATATTTAACACATTGAATGTGCCTAATTTGTGACTGCAAGAAATTGTTATTATAATCTGAAGCTCTCAAATGTCAGGATTAAGTAGTAATGGGTATCAAAATGAAAGGGAAAGTATCCATATGATGCATGCAATCTGTTCGACATAATGTCTTTGTATGTATAGAAGGAAAGCTTTGCACCCAGGGTCAAGTGCCTGTGTGCAGACATGTTCGTGGTTGATCATCTATGATATGAAGTAGTGATGTTGATAATGAGCATCAGGATCATTCGGCATAATGGAAGATGGAAAGCGTATCATGCACAATCTCTTTATTGAATACATTCCTCTGAGACTTCAATAAAGATATTGTGATGCATTTTTCACTGTCAGCTTTGGGCCCCTCAATGCAATGTGCTAAACTATATTAATAGCAATGAGAAAAAAAAACATCAAATTTGCAGATTTGAATCAGTGAAGAAGACTTATCCCATTATTGGAAATAGATAAACCCGAGTGGGATAGTCATGCATCTTGAATGAGCATCAAGCCTTTGCATAGAAGTAAATTGAACACAATGCATATAGACAGAGCCTTGTAGATGTTTTGTAGCGGATTCATAGTTTAAGAAATCAGACACTTGCAATTCAAAGATATATGAAGGAGCCACTAATAGTTTAGAAAGATCCAGTTGGCAAAGTCATCGAGATGCAAATTAGGAGAAAATAATGAGAAAAGAGGCAACATGCAAGACTGAATGCATCCACACATAGAGAGACTTAAAATAGGTATAGAGTTCATCATTGTGGGAAAGTCTAGTAAAGACGTATCAAGTCTCAAATACCTTAATCCAGCCATATGTCTATGGTGGTAGGAAAATTAGGAGGGTATGACATCTAATATTCACTTGGCAAGAAGAATACCTCTCTAATGCCATGGAATATCTTATTATTGGGATAAATGTTAACAATTAGTTAGGGAATGATTAACTGTGAAGGCTCTCACGAGATATTATAGGTGAAAATAGTTTTGAGATATTAATGTTAAAAGTGCTCAAAATTTAGTTATTAAAATGGAACCATATTCTCCCGAGAGAGGGTTCGTGATAAAAGGAGACACCAAGAATGAAAGGAGGTTATTTTTCTTCTCTGGAGGAGGGAGTCAGCTACAGGAAAAAGGAGATAATTTATTTTCTTTATTTTGTAATAGGGACAGCAAGGGAATTACTTTATATTTTTCTGCATTTTGATTGTAATGGCAAGGAACATAATGATATGTTGGCTATTGTGTTTGTGTTTTGAAATAAAGAGGAGTTTGTGTCATAGATCAGTTGGTCAATATACTTATTTTCTCTGATTGAAATCAATCAGTTGGTTGTTTCTTTCATGTTTCTAAGCATCATTGTATGTCATTTTGTCAAATATATGTTTATATGTAAATCAGTTGGTTTGCATGTCTACATTTTGCAGAACAAGTCATTTAATCCCTTTTTGGTATCTCTGTACTTGGGAAGATTAGATAAGTGGTTAGTTGGCCATTTGTTTTTTCATCTCTGAGTCTTTTAAATATGTAAATCACATTCATTTCATGTTGATGAATGAATGTCAATTTCCTTCGTGTCTTCTGGTTAAAGACATAATCAATATTTAATTCATTGAATATCATTGAAGAGGGAGTTGTACCTCTCAATTTAGAGGAGAGTTGTCAATTATTGATAACTCATTCAACTATTAGTGTTGTTTGTCTTTCTTTCTGGGCATTTAGAGTTGAGTTGTTTATTAATTTGCGGAAGGACAATTCTGTTCACTAACAGATTTTTGGTGACTCTATTGGGGAGTGAAAGCGAAGTTCCAGTGCTTTATTTCCTTGGATATCTTAAGGTACCTTCCCGAGGATAGAGGTTGGCAACTCTGATCATATTTGGTGAAAGAAGTCCAGTACATCATGGCTTTGGTTGCAGCCCAGCCATGGAGGGCTCGGATTGGGCCATTTGCTTTACCTTAATACGCAACCCTACCTAAAAGATCATGAGAATACCTTCCCAAGTTTCCTGGAGAAAAGGCTCAAGATCCAATTGACTATATCAAAGCAGTCACTATTTCATGCGGGGTTCTTGGCATGCAAGAAAAAAATGTATTCATCAGACTGTTTGT
The DNA here is from genome assembly GCA_018584345.1 of Thuja plicata. Classification (NCBI taxonomy): domain Eukaryota; kingdom Viridiplantae; phylum Streptophyta; class Pinopsida; order Cupressales; family Cupressaceae; genus Thuja; species Thuja plicata. The sequence continues at coordinate 1,524,658 of MU227273.1, forward strand.
TCAAAGCCTTGTGGGAAATGTTGCAAAATGGTTTCATAATCTACGAGATGAATGTATCACCATTGAGAGATTTAAACCCACAATTGATGCCTATCAATTGTTGATGAATCTTTTTCAAATTCAGGTGAAAGAGGGTGAATCTATAAGGGATTTTGTTGACAGATTCAATAGATGTGTTGGTAAAATTTCTCAAACTAGCCAACCAAGTGAAAGTAATCAACTATGTGTTTTCATTGCTGCTTTACAAACTGAAATCAAATTTTTGTTAAAGTGCCAGAGAGTGAAAACATTGCAAGATGCACAAAGGGAGGCTATTAGGTTAGATGATGATATGATTATTAGCCGGTTGAGATGTGCTCAACCCTCACAGGCAGAAATATGCACTTATGAGAAACAACATTACCTGAAGGTGGACACTGCTAGAAAGAGGCTCATTCTAAAAAAGAAAGCAAAATCAACCTCCCCTGTCTCTTGTTGTCAAAATTTGATGATTTTCCAAGAAGAATATTTTCTAGTACCTCCTGTGATTGAGAACAATCATTGTAATATGGTTGGAGCATATCATCTACATGTTGAGTATGATGACGAGGAAATTCCCCAATCATCTGATCTGATGACTTGCTCTACTGTGTTTTTTACCAAGGGGGAACTTGTTGATAATCAACTGCATCAAAGCCCATCGCTAGTTGTGTCTTTGCCAGAATTTGAACCTGTCCATTTTGAAGTCTCTAATCTTGTTTCAGTTATTGGTGATGTTGTTCAAGAAGGTAGGAAGGATCAACATATGCAAGAAAATAACGATGAAGATTTTCAAAAATCCTTGTTAGCTGAAGATAATGCTTTAAGGATGATAGGATTATGTTGTCCACATATTGAAAATGATGAGGAGTGTGTTCCTCAATCAGATGATCTAATGATTAGCCTGAATGCGCCAGTTGTAAGGGAAGGACTTGCTGCATATGAGTCAAATGAAGGGTTATCAATGGCCTTTCTTTTTCAAGAAAATGAGTGATTTACTTTTGAAGTTGCTAATATCTTCCCAGTTATTGATTCTGATAAGCGTGATGTTGTGTGTCAGCAAGAACAAAAATTGATGAATGATGAAGAAGTGTATGACATTCGTCTCTCCGAATCTTTTTCATTTGATTATATATCTCAGCCAGAGGGATGCTTGCGATCTAAAGTAGTGATGAAGCAAGGAAACCTTTTGAAAGATGTGGCTGATCAGACTATGCAATCTTCAGTTTTGTTGACATGCACTAATGGTAAAGAGTCTCCACAGGTTAAAACATTCATGAATCTTCATGAGGGGGAGTTGCAAACTATGGTACAGCCTTTCATCCCTATCATGTTGCAGCAAGCGCAAGTGGAATTGGAGGTTTTCTTATTTGACTATGAAGATGAACTAGTTAATGGTCCCCCTGATTTGGAGGCATTCTATTTTAAGGATGAAGTTGGTGATGTGCAAGTACAAGACAAGCTCCCAACAAATCTAATTTCAGATTTTGATATAAACACTCTTATGAGGAAAGCTCAGAATCTTTCTCTAATAAGAGGCTCGATTGGTATTCTCAAAGAAGAAGAGTTCTTGCAGCACATAGTTGTTGAATCTCTATTTGCAGTTGTCGCAAGATATTTGCTAATGGTGGTACATTCCGCATATCAACCACTCTTCTGCACCAGAATATATTTCTCTGAACCACTTAATGGCTTTCCATGAGTAGCCAGGTGTGTTACTTAAGGTATGGGCTAATTTCCCTATCCTTTGTACATAAAAAAATTTTTTGCCTAGGGGTAGTTTGCTTTTGGCATTGTGTTGTTGTTTGGTTTTAGTTTTGGTGTTTTTGGTGTTCCCCTGCTCTTTTCCTCTTTGTAAGCAGCTGCTCTTTTCCTCTTTGTAAGCAGCTCCTTTTGTTCTCTGCCCTATGACTCTATTTCCCAATGGCTAGGCTTTGGTCTTTTACCAAAGGCTTCTAGATTCTTCATGTCCCTTATGGCCCACATCCCCAATCAGAGCCAGCTGTTAGCCTGCTTTCAGCACTCGATTTTCAAATTTCAAAATCAATCCATAAAAATAATCTTTAGTTGATTTTATTTGTTATTAATGGTGTTTTGTAAAGTCCGATCTGCGAAGAAGTTGTATTTGCAGGGTCGTGTTGAACTTGAACCAGAACCTCAAGGTTCAAAGTTCAATGTTCAAAATTCAAAATGCAAACTTGTCAGTTTGGGAGTGCAGTTTCAAAGATCGCCATTCCGATCAAGTCCACTGTTCAGTGCAAAGGTATAGTTTGATGCTTCAAGTCTAGTGTGCAGATCTAGCGAGAGGCCCAATTTCATCGATTCAAAGATGGAAAGTTGGGTTCAAGTTTGATTCCCATTAAGGTCATTCGCAAAGTCATAAATAATTCAAATCAAATATCTACCTATGCCTTGAGATGTCATCCAGCCTTTCTTATGAAATGTCAGAATACCAAAAGGAGGGGCTCGTCCTATGTCGCAGCAGCGGTAATAGCTTCCTTATCAAACTAGAAGCTTAAGGCATGAAATGGAAAAAGGCAATTGTTATAATTTACAAGTTGTGATAGAAATCCCATAAAAAGTGGAAGCAAATTATTTTGATAACATGCTTGTGAATAAGAAGGATAGCACGACTACGAAAATGGTTCAATCTATCTATCGTAATATAATATAAATATCAATGCGAGCTCATATATGAGATTGGGTCATTAGCATCTCAAAATGCTATGGAACTTAAGGCTCACTGCATGATCCAAAGTATATGTGTGGGACTCGGGCCTTTGATGAAGAGCATATATTGAGTATTTCCGGGCAATAGAGCATGCTACCGATTGTTGGTGTCTAGGTATAAAATAGAAAGAGCGCCAAGCGTTCAACAAATGTCGGCCCACACAAATGACCCATCCCTTTTTTTAGTAGCATGCCAGTTTATGAGAACCATTCTGGTGAATCAGAAGTTGAATGGGAGAGTGATCATAAAGTGGATTATGAACCTTATGAGGCCGGCAAGTTTGCTTCCATAGGGTTGCCAAGTCGGAAGGATAGATTCTATCTGATGATATTGCAATCCATATCGAAGAACATGTGTGGATGGAAGAGAACAGAACATGACCCCACACTATTCGACGAAATGCCTCCAACCGAATACATCATGCCTGCACCTCAAAGGAATATGCAAACTGTTGAATGCTTTTCAAAGCTGTTGTGGTTAAGTTTGACCCCTGGTAATTGATACAGACAGTTCTGTCATGTAAGGAGGAGTCCCCAATGGTGAGGATCAGATGATTTCTTAGATGATAAAAGCAATTCCTATCTCGAGGAAGCATTATTTCACAATCCGACATCTAGAGTGGAGTTTCTCTCCTCACATGGTTACTACCCTTCTTTTAAAAGATATATTTAACACATTGAATGTGCCTAATTCGTGACTGCAAGAAATTGTGATTGTAATCTGAAGCTCTCAAATGTCAGGATTAAGTAGTAATGAGTATTGAAATGAAAGGGAAAGCATCCATATGATGCATGCGATCTGTTCGATAGAATTTATTTGTACATAGAAGGAAAGCTTTGAACCCAGGTTCAAGTGCCTGTATGCAGACATGTTCATGGTTGATCATATATGATATGAAGTAGTGATGTCGATAATGAGCATCAGTATCATTCAGCATAATGGAAGATGGCAAGCGTGTCATGCACAATATATTTATTGAATACATTCCTTTGAGACTTCAATAAAGATATTGTGATGCATTCTTCACTGTCAGCTTTGGGCCCCTCAATGCAATGTGCTAAACTATAAGAGCAATGAGAAAAAAAACATCAAATTCACAGATTTGAATCAACAAAGAAGACTTATCCCATTATTGGCAATAGATAAACCTGAGTGGGATAGTCATGCATCTTGAATGAGCATCGGGTCTTTGCGTAGAAGTAAATTGATCACAATGCATATAGATAGATCCTTGTAGATGTTGCGTAGCGGATTCATAGTTTAAGAAATCAGACACTTGCAATTCGAAGATATATGAAAGAGCCACTAATAGTTCAGAAAGATCTAGTTGGCGAAGTCATCGAGATGCAAATTTGGAGCAAATAATGAGAAAAGAGGCAACAGAAAAGACTGAATGTATCCACACACAGAGAGACTTAAACAGGTATAGATTTCATCATTGTGGGAAAGTCTAGTAAAGAAGTATCAAGTCTCAAATCCCTTCATCGAGCCATATGTCTATGGTGGTAGTAAAATTAGGAGGGTATGACATCTGACAGTCACTTGGCAAGAAGAATACCTCTCTAATGCCACGGAATATCTTATTATTGGGATTAATGTTAACAATTAGTTAGGGAATGATTAACTATGAAGGCTCTCACGAGATATTAAAGGTGAAATTAGTTTTGAGATATTAATGTTAAAAGTGCTCAAAATTTAGTTATTAAAACGGAACCATATTCTCCCGAGAGAGGGTTCATGATAAAAGGAGACACCAAGAATGAAAGGAGGTTCTTTTTCTTCTCTGGAGGAGGGAGTCAGCTATAGGAAAAAGGAGATAATTTATTTTCTTTATTTTGTAACAGGGACAGCAAGGGAATTACTTTATATTTTTCTGCATTTTGATTGTAATGGCAAGGAACATAATGATCTGTTGGCTATTGTGTTTGTGTTTTGAAATAAAGAGGAGTTTGTGTCACAGATCAATTGGTCTGTATACTTATTTTCTCTGATTGAAATCAATCAGTTGGTTGTTTCTTTCATGTTTCTGAGCATCATCGTATGTCATTTTGTCAAATATATGTTTATATGTAAATTAGTTGGTTTGCATGTCTATATTATGTCTATATTTTGCAGAACAAGTCATTTAATCCCTTTTTGTTATCTTTGTAATTGGGAAGATTAGATAAGTGGTCAGTTGGCCATTTTTTTGTTCATCTCTGAGTCTTTTAAATATGTAAATCACATTCATTTCATGTTGATGAATGAATTTCAGTTTCCTTCGTGTCTTCTGGTTAAAGACATAATCAGTATTTAATTCATTGAATATCATTGAAGAGGGAGTTGTACCTCTCAATTAAGAGGAGATTTATCAATTAATGATAACTCGTCCAATTGTTAGTGTTGTTTTTCTTTCTTTCTGGGCATTTAGAGTTGATTTGTTTGTTAATTTGCGAAAGGACAAATCTGTTCACTAAAAAAAAACTTATGACTCTACTGGGGAGCAAAAGCGAAGTTCCAGTGCTTTCTTTCCTTGGATATCTTAAGGTACCTCCTGGAGGACTGAGATTGGCGAATTTGATCATATTTGGTGAAAGAAGTCTAGTACATCATGGCTTTGGTTGCAGCCCAGCCATGGGGGGCTCAGATTGGGCCATTTACTTTACCCCAATACTCAGCCCTACCTAAAAGATCATGGGAATACCTTCCCAAGTTTCCTGGAGATAAGACCCAGGATCCAATTGACCATATCAAAGTAGACACTGTTGCATGCGAGGTTCTTGGCGTGCAAGAAGAAAATGTATTCATCAGACTGTTTGTTCAAAGCCTTGTGGGAAATGTCGCATAATGGTTTTAGAATCTACGAGACGGATGTATCACCACGTGCGATAATATTAAGGAAAGATTACTTGAGAGATTTCAACCCACAATTGATGCCTATCAATTGTTGATGCCTATACTATACTACCTTTTCACCTTATCTTCATATCATTTTTCCCTTTTGTAGTATATCATTCTCCCCTTTTTACTACTATACATATCATTTTCCCCCTTTTTTGATAGTAAGGGAAAAGGTGTATAATTACAACTTATCAAAAATATGGGAATGGGAATTCTTCATGTCTTCCAATAGGTTCTCCCATTTCTCCTGTAGGTGTACAAGAGCCATTTTCTCTAGTGTGATTCATGCATGCATATCATAGATGTTGTCTGCTACAGACATCTCTGGGGTGGCAATTAATTATCTTTCCGAAGTCATGTGTTGTTGCAGAAGTGTAAGATTTTGTAGCATTGGAGCCTGTACCTCAGTAACCTCATCTCTAAACTTGGTTTCTGCTTCTAGAATTTCTTTTCTCAACATTCTAGATTCCATAATCTTTTCCAAATGCATCTTGATTGTATTGTCAATTGTGGTTAGACCTTGTGCACTTCTATTTAGATCAGAATCTATTTGTGCAATCTTATCACTAATTTCCTTAGTGAATTTCTCTAAAGTGCACAACTTTTGTATTAAGGAAATAGCTTCATAAATTATTGGATCTAATTCATCTGCAAGTTCTGAGAGCTTTACCTTATTCACTGCCACTTCTTGGCTGATCTTTTTAGTTGATTTGTATTGATATTTTTGTTCTGCTCGTTCTTCAATGGCTTTTTCTGCATCCACATTCTAAGATGTGATGGCCTCGGTTAGAATGACAAGTTGATCAAGGATGGGGGTATCCATATCAACATCTATGTCCGGCACAATTTGTGTCAATATATCCCTTGTAGTTTATAATACTAGGGATTCTTTGTACTCCTTCCTTTTCTTTTCTTTAACATATTTCCCCATACTCTTGGAGAGATTCAAAATCCAATGTAGAAGGGTCACATTTTGGTATCTCAATGATTTCATCCAGTGTCACCTATAGCTTGGTATTCTTTGTCTTCTTCTTCTTCTTGGATTTTGAGTGGGAAGCACTTGAATGTAGCACCAAAGAAATTTCCTTTGCTTGGTCAAATGTGTGTGATGAAGGATTTTTTGGTGTTGTGTCTTTTTCCAGTTGCTCGGTATCTGCCTTTCAGTTGGGAGTGGACATCTCCACATCAACCTTCAGTTTATCTGCAAAATCTCCTTCAGTATCCTTAGGAGTAGCATCATCTTTATTCTCTTCTTCACCTTTGTCTTTGTTTTCTCCATCTGTTTCTTTTGGTTCTCCATCTACTACATTCTTTTCATCAGTTGTATCTTTCTGTTCATCATTACCCTTATCTTTGGGTATGCTTGCATCAGGTTCGGGTGAAATCTCCTTTTGTAAGATTATGAACTAATAGCTCGTATTAACAATGGAATTTGGCCTGGTATATTTACCTGTGCAACATCTGTAGTTGTGTCCTATTCATCAGTTTGGTATGGGACAACAGTGACATCTTCATCTTTCTGTACTTCATCTACAGGATCTTCTCCGGTAATATCAATGATAGTATTATCGGGCCATGTTTCATCTACAGTGTCCATATTCTTCTTAGATGTTGTGTTCAATGTTTCTTCATTTACATCCTCAGCATCATCTATTAGAATGTTCTTTGCGCTCAGTTTATCCTGATCTTCCTCATTGTGTGGTTTATCGGTAAGAGCTAACTGTGGCTCGGGACTTGTGTCCTTTTTAGTTACACCAAGTATATTTCTCCATTCATCCTCGCTTTTTCTATCTAGCTCAATTAGATGTCCCTATAGCACTTTGTAGGTTCTTAAATTTGGTGAGAACCTGTTGGAATGTTTCTTCATCATTTCTTTTTTCTCTTCCATATTAGATTCAGGTGGCATGACTGAAACTAGGGCTCTTTCCCTTCTATATTTCTCTTCCTTTAGAGCATATGTCCACCTAGCCGACAATCTATCCATAAGTTCTTGTGTCATCTTATCTTCAATTTGTATTGGCACATATTTGAATACACACATTGTTGTAATGATTGCCTCTTCTAACTTATTCTGGTCCTTGGGGTCCAAAGTTACCCATTTTCTAATCTTGGGGTCAGTTATTGATCCTGACTTAATAATTGATGCACATACCTCATCAATGGTGGTAGGGAACTTATTTTTAATAGGTTGTTCATCCTTTTTAGTATCCTCTATGTCTTCCTTAGTTTTGATTAGCCTTCTTCATTTTGTCGGGGCATTTTTCCCGGTTTGAGGCTTTCTTTTATAGGTCCTTACTTGACCTTTCTTGACAGGTGAAGGACTTGCATCCTTTGCTGTCTGGCTTTTCATCCTAGATGCAACATTTTTTCTAGGCTTCTTTGGGGGTGGTGCATCTGACTTTGTGGATTTTGAGTCACTCACCTTCTCAGCTTCACTGACGAGTGACTGACCCTCAGTTTCTTCTGTCCTTTTTGTTTCTTCTTCATTCACTGACAACTTTTTCTTCAAAGTCTTAACCATTTTGTCCTTCTTCCTATCAATCTTCTTCACAAGTACGCTATTTTTTATCCTATCCTTGGCTTCCTCATAAGTTCCAAACTTAGGTTGTGACTTGTCCAATGGTTCATTCAGAAATGCCTCAGTAGCATTTGTTGCTTGATCTATGTTTACCTCATAGTCAAGTTGTGCCAACTATGTTTTCCTCGGTACATCTAGCTTGATATAGGTGTAATCACTGTCCACCATAAAAAAAATGGCAATCTTGTATTTTTCTACCAGTTGTTCTGTTATCCACATCCTCTTCTGCATTCTTTCTTTGAATCCAATGAAGTATTCATCCATGACTGATTCAAAATTATCTCTTAGTGATTCGATGAACTCACTAATCTGTGTGGTCAGTGGTCGGGCAGTGTCCCATTTGACATTACCGATAGATGGGAAAGATTCTTGAAAATAGAAAAATATGCACATAATGAGTGAACCAAAATTACACATGAGTTAGACTTTGCAGTCCTAATTGTCCTCATGTTCTCATCTAATTACCTTAGTAGAATTTTTGATAGATCTAACTGCAGTCCATTCTTAAAAATTTTGTGTGTTGTATCCACTACTCTGAATGCAATACTCTTCATCCTTCTATCCTAAAAGAATTTGTATCCTAAGGCACATGCTCCAAATTTCATTTCATCATTGGTGATGGTGGATATCTTTAATCCTCTTCCATCCCATGCTGCTCCTGTGTTATTTTCAATGTCAGCACGAGGGGGGTACTTTAGTGCCTTTTTCTTTATCAGTTATAGGTTAACCAGTAACAGTGTGTATAACATCCCTGGTTATTGGTTTTGTCTCATCCAGCCATATCTTTCAGTGATGCACAGTGCTCAGTACTAACCGAATCCATTCAATCTTGAATTCCTTCAGGAATAATAGGACATGTGTGAGCCCTTTCACTTCAATGTGCTTATGTTCTTCTTTGATTGTTCCTTCATCTTTACAAAGCTTTTTGTAGGCTTTCTCAACCTTAATATCTCCTATTTCTACAATCTTGCAGTGAATATCCACTCGCACGTCCTCAATGAGAAAAACCCTAGCTGGTATACTGGAGAATGCACCAGCATTGTCGGGTTGTGAAGAAACCTCAAGACAGATCTTGTAATGAGGTTCTTTACACGTAGATTAACCTTATTCTCCTTTGCATTCTTGATCTTAGATGAATTAGTTGCCATCGTTTCAAAGATTAGGGCTTTTTCTCGTAAAAGAAAACAGAGTTCTTGGTGAATGTTGTTACTTACTTCAACCTTCTGTGATTGTTGGGAATCTTTCTGATTGTTGTGAACACAGTTGAGGTTTCTCTTCAATCTGGTCACTTCGTGCTCTGGTTTTGCTCTGCTTCTTCACTCAAATTGCTTTGTTCATAATGAGTTCTTTCGTCGACTATTTATACTTTTTGCCCTAATTCATGTCATAAATGCTCACCCACTTCTCGGTGTTTGAATATGGAGTCGTCAGGTAGCATACACACTTCATTCTCGATGAGAACAAGATTCTCGGGCCAAGTGTCAACTCATTTGACTATTTACCAACGGATCAGGGTATATGGTGAAGACAATATTATCTTTTTACATGATTACCGACGGATCTCAGTTTACACTAGCGACTTAGCTTTTTATGTATTAACCGACAATGCTCGGTAAGTATAGACAACTTAGCTTTGTATGTAGACAAATGCTTTTTGATATGCATTCACCGATGATATTAAATTCACAAGATCATTACAAGTAATACCATAGTCCATTTATAATCATGCTAGTTTGGCATTTCATCAATGCATAATGGGACTGATGAAAAATATAACTTAGTATAGTACCGTTCCATACTTGTTCATCTTAGGTGGGGTTGGTGATGTCACTAGATCCATTGGATAAGGTGTCACCATTTGCATTGCTTGGTCCAGCTTCATTAGTGTTTGTAGATTTCCTCCACATTTTGTTTCTCATCTTCCTGATGTCTTCAATGGTGTTTCCATTGGCAAAGGTGTTGGTCTCTGTCACTCGGTCTCTACATTCCTTTCTTAGATGACCAACTTTATGATAGTGTAAACATGTCATTCCGAGGTTAGTCCAGCTCCTAGACTTTCTCATCCATTGTCTCATGCAGTTTGTAGCTATGTGTCCAAATCTTCCACATGCTGTGCATTTTTCCCATGTGTTATAATCCCAAACATATGAGTTACCAACTCTTTTCGGTTGATAAACAGTTTCATTTTATTTAGGCTTCCATGCTTGCCTTTTCTTCTTCCTGCATTCAAGAGATGCATGCCCATGCATTTTGCAAGTAGGATAGTATTTTTCCATGTAGGTTTCCTTCTTTGGTTGTTTTACCTCAAATTTACATTCATATTCTTTATGTCCTTTCTTGTTACATTTATAATGAATTCCTATGAATGAAGGTGTGGTTTTAGGAATACCTTTTATTTTTCTCCTGCAGACATTTGATGTGTGGCCTGGTTTTCCATAGTGATTGCATGACTACTTTCTTGATCTTGGATTTGTGTAGATATTCTTTGGATCATCTTGGTATGGTGATTATCCATTCTCAGTATACCCTAGTCCGGTATTGTTTTTGACTCTTCTTTGTCCATCTAGAAAATCATCCATCATTTTATTACTTTCTTCAACTCTCTTGATCACGTCATTATGCTGAACATTGCTGAATTCTCACTTCATGCTTTAGCTTTTCCTTTTCTTCTCTTATCTCACCAATAGCTTCTATCCTTTCAATGAGTTCTATGTTCATTATGTTTGCCTCCTAACTCATAAGAATAATCTGATTGGTGATCTCATGATGATGTTCTGTAAGTCTTTGTATTTTTGACTCTTTCTCTTGTAGCTTTTCAGTAATCTTCCTCCTATCATCAATAGCTAGTGTTCTTTCTTGTTCAGCTTGTCTATCATTATTCATAACCTCAATCATTCTTACCATCTGTGTCTCTTGACCGATTTTTAGTGATTTCACTTGTCCATCCACATGTTGATTGATTTCATTTAAGCTTATGATGTTTTCTTCAGATGTGTCTGATGCTTTGCTTGATATAGATTGTGATGACTCAAATAGATCAGGTATCTCTTCTTCATGATAGTTTGCTTCACTACAGCGAGATGCCATAATCTTTCTTTCAACCAGCAACTATCTCATCTTGATTCTAGCTTCTTTATATTATTAATAGAAGATCTGTATCTCTAAATTCTAATTATCAATGCTCTTGTCTAGCTTGTACCTTTCCATTGTATGATCTTTTCTCTTAATTCTTTAAAATTTTCCAAATAAGAGATCTATCTCTAATACCAATTATTGGAAATAATGGAATGGTGTACTAAGAGGGGAGGGGTGAATTAGTACCCTCAAAACTTTAATCACTTTAAACTTTATCCTTTTAGTAATCAAATGTATTACCAACCATTTATGCTATCTTAGCTTTTTGTATGCAATATCAATTCATTAACTTAATAAGCATGTAAAACATTCATGAAATCTATAGACACATGACACAAGATTTGGTAACGTAGAAAACCCTTGTTAGAAGGTAAAAACTGTGGTGGGGATGAAACCCACTAAGCTTCACTATCTGCAGAATGGAAGGGGCTGGTTAAGACTTACAATTTTGATCACTTATGATTATCTACCCTGTTAGGAGTATTATGTGGAGACTAGTTAAGTTCTACTCTGTTAAGAGCTTTAGAAACACTATTTAGTATGCACTCGGTTAAGAGATTTACAAAGGATTGTTAAATCCACCTTTCACAAGGATTTCTTCTATTTTCTACACTTGTTAGACTGTAGACAAAAATATTCAGTGATCTAAGTGTATGCAATATATAATTTCTTATTACAAATCCATTAAATTCACATGTACAATGTATCACCTAATGTGATTGATTAATACCTATGTTGCTCGGTAGTCTTGATTCTTAGTTCTTGATAACCTATTTCATCTTTTATTGTTCTGCTTCTTGAAACTCTTAGTCTAGTCCATAGATGTGCTCCTTGGCTACTATCATCCTCACACATGTATGAAATGAACAATTACACATGTATAAAATTAGTACATCATCAAATCTTTCAAGGCACAAGTACATTCCCCCTATGGATTGGCACGTGGGCATAAGCTGCTTCTGAGGGAGATGCTTGAGAGATAGTTCGTAATTGATTTGAAACCATCTAAGAGATTCTACATATTCTCCTTGTTCTTTGAGAAGATGGCCAATTTTATTGGCCCATCGGGCTTCTTCTTCATGGTCTCCCCTATTTTTGGCTTCCCTGTTACCTGTGTTTCCAAATAGGGAATGGAAACAGGTACAAGTACGTGGGTACAAAATGTTGGTACAACAAAAATTTATTTGGGGGGTTGGGTACGTTTTCGATGCGTTCATACAAAAATATATATGTATGTATGTAGGCATGTACATTTGCATACATATATATATATATA
>MU227273.1:1537505-1563053 GCA_018584345.1 Thuja plicata
TAAAACTTTTTAATCAATTCTTTGTAATCCAATGTAGTGTATTAACCGACTGAGTAGATTTTATACATCAAGCATATAATATCACTGCCAAAATGTAATTGCATGTAAAGTAAACATTACACATACATAAAATTAAGTACTCATGACACTAATATTTGGTATCGCAGAAAACCCCTATTAGAAGGTAAAAAACTGTGGTGGGGATGAGACCCACAAAACTTCACTACTACAGAAATAAAGTTAGCCTATTAAAGCTTTACAAAATGATCACTTCTTATGATCTTACCCTGTTAGGAGTAACAATAAGATCGATTAGATCTACCTCGTGTGAGGATTTAGCCACACAATCTATGTGTGCACTTGGTTAAGAGATTTACAAAAAGACGGTTAAGTCTACTCTGTTAAGAGATTTAGGGGTCTATTACAATTGTTAGAGAGTAACAGACATTTGATCTGAAACATATACAATCTCAATATTGCTGATACAGATCCATTAAGTTCATACAAAAATATATCACCTAAATGTGAATGATAATACCTTATGCTCTATTTTTATCGGTAGCCTTGCCTTAGTTCTGTAAACTCATTCTGTAATGTAGTCTTTCTCTGAAAATCCCTTGTCAGCTCTCTGATGTCTGTAGTATGGCGGCTACTTGATCATTTCTTGATCAATATACATAACAAAATTTGACATCTATACATTTATATATCAAATGATATGACCTAATTAGGGCTTAACAATTACATCCTTACCCTAAGATCAACGGTGTACATAATTTACCTTGATCATCTACACATAGGAGACATAAACAATTAATGTTGTAAATCCATAATTAATGTCCTCCTCGATTGTGTAAATTGTTATCTAGGTCGTCTCAAAAGTTTTTACATAGAATGATGTGTCATAACAAACTTTTAGGTGGTCTTTGTTCCACTCGGTTATTGTTGTCTCTCGGTGCTTGGTGTTGTCTATGTATCTCGGTTATACTAGTGTTCAGTTATGTTGTGTAGCTTGATGTTGTCTGCTGCTCGATATAGTCTGTCTACTCATTAATCATTGCACTTAGTTAACTCTGGACGTGATCAGTGCTCTCGGTTAACTCTGTACTTCGCTGATTATACCGACTATCTTGTTTTTGACTATGTTACTGATTGTCCATTATGTCTTCTTGATAACTAATGACAACTTCAATGTGTAATTGGAGTAACATTCTCCCCCTTTGTCATTAGTATCAAAAACTTAGTATTGTACATAATACTATACATAGTGACTCCCCCTTTGTACATGCTCTCCCCTTTGTATATACTTGGTATATGTATATGAACTCATACATCTTATTATAGTATCCCCCTTACTATAGATATATACATATGTTTCCCCCTTTTTTGAAAATAATGAAAAAAGGAGTATAACTTACAATTTATCAAGAGTAGTAGGATGGGCATTCTTGAGAGTTTCAAATAACTTCTCCCATTCTTCCTTTAAATGCTCGACGGTGAGTAGCTCTAGATTTAGCTGATCATGCATATCATATATGATTTCTGTCACTGATAATTCTGGGGCGGCAATGAGATTCTTTGCCAATGTCACATGTTTTTGCATCATAACAAAATGTGGTAGTAATGTTTCTTGAAGCTCAGTTACTTGTTCTCTGATTTGTTCCTCTTCTTCCTATAGGTCTATTCTTAACCGCTTGTTTTGAAGTACCTTGTTGTAATGCATTTGTAATGTATGTTGCTCGGTTGATATAGACTATGTGCACTTTCCTTAAGATTTTGATCTATTTTCTTAATCTTTTCATTAATCTCGGTAGTGAAGTGATATAATGTGCATAACTATTGTATAATTGTAATGGCTTCATATATTAAATTTTCTAAACCACATACTAATTCAGACAGAGTTACCTTATGTACTGCCACTGCCTGGTTGATCTTCTCAATAACTTTATATTGGTTCTTCTTCTCTACTCTTTCTTCCAATTTCTGCTCGGCATCAATGTCAAGATTGTCAATTGCCTCAGTGAGTCATTCAATTTGTTTGAGTATGGGGGCTCATTCATCAATATTTATATCTAGTACAACTTGTATTAAGATCTTTTTTTCTTTCTCTAGCACTTGTGCACTCTTTGTTTCTTATCTTAGCTTGTACTGTGCTTCTTTTCTAGTGCAAATTTCACCATATTTCTTCAATGTTTCTAGACCAAGTGTCCTTGGATCCCAGTCAGGATTCTCTGTGATTTCATTTAGTGTCACTGCATCCTTGGTGCCTTTCTTCTTATTCTTTTTCTTACCTTGAACACTCGATGACGGTGATAGTGCTAATGTTAACTAATCCTTTTTCTCAGTTTCTGACTTGGATGGCTTGGTACTCAGTGTGATAACTTTTTTAGGTGCCTCGGTAGCTGACCTTGTGTCTATAGTAGATGTATCTACTATTTTTTCAGGAGTTTCAGTGTTACCTTCACCTTTCTCTTCTGCAGCATTAGTGGTATCTTTAGGTGCATCACCTTGTGTTGTTCCACCACTATGCTCGGTCTCTTTACCATGATATTCAACCTTGTTTTCATTTGTATCTATGACCTTCTTGGGTGTCTTTTGATGTGCTTCAGTCTCAATTTCAATTTCTTGGACCAAAATAGGTAACTGGCCTGGTACATTTGCTCAGGCAACCTGTGATGTATCTTGCTCATCAATGGTCTCAATTGCTCTGATAGATTCATCTTCCTTGGCCTTATCATCCGAATCTCCTTCAATTACATAAGTTATTGTGATCTCTAGGTGACCTAAATTAGTCAAGGGTTCGGGAATACCATTTAATACATTGTTAACATCTGCATCATCAACTGTTATGGGTTATGTATTTGGTTCAGTAAATGCAACATCATTTAATTTCTCAGTATCCTCGATGTCCTCGGGTGGATTCAACAGTTCATTCCAAATTTTGGTTCTCTCAATATCCGTTTCCTTCATATTTTCTTGTAGGATATTTAGTGTTCTTCTCTTCTTAGGAAATTTCTTGGCATGTTGTCTTATTATATTATCAATTTCCTCAACGTTTCACTCATCTTTAATAAGTGTGAGAGTTGCTTCTCTCATCTGTTTCTCAGTTTGGAGTGCATATGTCCATCTTGATGATATTTTATCATATAGTTCTGATGGAATAGAAGTAGCAAACTCAACTGGAACTTGTTTGAATTTGATCATCATACCTATGATTGCCTCTTCTAGTTTATCCTTGTTCTCGGTATTCATATCAGAATATGCTTGTATCTTCGGATGTCCTAATTATCTGGTTGTCTTGATTACCTCTACAATCTCATCAATAGTCTATGATTTCTTATTCTTTACAACCTTGAATTGTTCTGGATTGTCATTAAATCACCCTTGTCATCTTTGTTTGCACATATATCCTCTTTTGTCTTAGTGTAGTAGTAGTACCCTTCTTCTTCCTTGTTTGGTATGTAAACTTCGGTGAGGGTCTTGTTATTTTTTCTACACCTTTCTTCAAAGGTGGTGAATCCTTAGTCACTAATTGTGAGCTGGTCTTTGATGGAGATTCAATCTTTATGCCTCTTCTCCTTTTGGCATTAGGTGCCTTAACTGGTTTTACATCTGACTTGGTGTCATCATCGTCATGTTTCGGTTCTGCTTCTTGACTGACTGAGCTCTGCTCCTTGGTTGCCTCTTTAGATTTATCCAATTCTTCATCTATGATTGCAGGTTTCCTCTTCAAAGTTTTGACAATTTTGGTCTTTTTCCTGCCCAATTGTACTTGCAAATAAATTTCTATTTGGGTCTTTGCCTCTTCATAAATGCCAAATCTCATGGTTGATTTGTCAACAAGCTGATTTAACAATTTCTCAATAGAATCAGAAGCAATATCAATATCTAATTCATAATCCATTGGAGGTAGCCATGTTGTCCTCAGCTCTACTTCTTTGATTAAATTTGTATTTGTGTCTACTACAAAACAAATATCAATGTTCTATTGTTCTACTAGTTGTAGAGGAATTCTGGATCTCTTTTCCATCCTAGTTTTGAACTTAGCAAAATATTCATTCATTACAGGTTCAAAGTTCTTCCCTAGACTTGTGTAACTATTTCATCAATTTGTACTATAACTGGTATGTCTATCTTCCACTTAACTTTACCGATTGAAGGAAATAAATTATGCATGTAGATGAATATGCAAAGTAGTAATGAACCAAACTTACATGTATTTGTTTTTTCTGATTTGATGGTTCTCATGTTTTATTCTAATTGCTTCTACAACAGCTCAGAAAGATCAAGTTGTAGACCTTTCTTGACAATCTTGTAGGCTATGTCAATAGCTCCACATGTTACGTTGTTCGGTCTGCTTGACTGAAATATCTTATACCCAATAGCATAAGCACTAAATCTCAGTTCAGGATCATTGATGGAGTTGACCTTCAAACCTCTACCATCCCACTCGGCTAATGTTATCTTTTCCAACTCGGTTCTCGGTTGGTGTCTTAAGGCTTTGGATTCTTTATATATGGGATACCCTATTATACTGCATGAGTTACATCCCTGGTTATCTTCTTGGGTTCATCTAGCTAGAGCTTTTCATCGTGTACTCAGCTTAGTACAATGCAGATTCATTCATTGTGAAAGACCTTCAGAAAATTTAGGGCATTGGTTAACCCTTTAACCTCTAAGTGTTTGTGATATTCCTTCAACTTTCCATCTATGCATAATGATTGGTATGTGGCCATTATCTCAAAGTCTCTGATTTCACCAATTTTGCAATGTATGTATGCCCGCACGTCTTGCACTAGCAAAATCCTAGGCGGGATAGATGAAAATGTGCCTTTATCATATAGTTGTGTTGCAACTTGTGGATGGAACTTGTAGTTTGGTTCCATGCAGGTGGATTTCTTCACCAAAAAACCCTTCTTATCCTTATCCAACTTAGCTTTCATTGTTCGTGATTAAGATGTCATGACCTCTGATTTAGGGCTTCTGTAAAATATGCTTGAATAACTCGGTGAGGGAAGAATGTGTAATAACTAGGGAAGAATGTGTAATAACTAACCTCTGTCTGCTAGAAATCTTCTTAAATCTTTGAAGAATGCTCAAAAATGATCTACTACAACTTAGCTCTCTTTTCTCTGTTATGCTCTGTGATCATGTTGTGAGCAAATGAGTTCACGTCGACCAAATATATAGAAAATAGCTTAGTGAGGTGCAATAAATTCTCTTCACCAACCACTCAATGAACAAACATTATGCTTGGTTAACACTAACAATGCTTCAGCTCGGTGAGTATACCATATACTCGGTTACCATAGCAACTTGGTTGTCTCTTCACAATTTTGTCAACTAATGGTTCTAACTTGATACATATTAACCAACTCAACTAGATCATAGTAATAAAAAATATAATACCATAGTGCATCTTAATTCATGCTTATTTGGCATTTCTGCAATAAATATAGGAACTGATGTAAGATATAGCATTATAAAACATAGTTCTGTACCTACTTGTATTGCTCAGTTGGAGATGGTGGAGCCACCTAATCCATTAGATGAGGTGTCACCAACTGTTGTTCTCGGTCATGCATTATCATTTGTTGATCTTTTCCACATTTTATTTCTAATCCTTACAATTTCCTCAATTATATTTCCATTCCCATAAGTATTTATTTAGTCTGCACAATCTCTGCTTAAGTGACCGACTTTGTGACAGTGAGAACATGTCATTCCATATTTTGACCAATTCCTAGATTTGGTTCACCATTGTCTCATACAATTTCCTTCTATATGTCCATATTTACCACATTTTTCACAACTTCTCCATGTGTTATAATCCCATGCATAAGCATTACCTTGTCTTCTCAGTTGATTTACCTTTTCTTGTCCTTTAGGCTTCCAGATTTGCTTTGTGTTCTTTCTGCATGCTTGAGATGTATGACCATGCATGTTGCAATTTTGACAATATTTATCCATGTATGGTTTCTTCTGTGGTTTTTTCAACTTGGATCTACACTCATGTTCCTAATGTCCATGCTTATTACAATTATAATAAATACCATTAAATTTAGGAGGGCTTCTAGGAATACCTTTTGCTTTTCTTCTACAAACATTTGATGCGTGGTATGGTTTTCCACAGTGATGGAAAGAGGGCTTCTTAGGATTTGGGCTTGAGTATACATTCCTTTTTTCATCTTGATTTGATGATTCTCCTTGCTCGGTATACCCTAATCTGGTATTATTGTTCAACCTTCTTTGATAGTTCATAAATTCATCCATTCTTTTAGTGCTTTCTTTAGATCTCTTAATTAGTTCATTATGTTGTTGTAACATCTTCACTTCATTTCTCATTTTTTCATTTTATTCTTTCAATCTAGATGTATCGAATGGGTCATGAGTCTCTTCTTTGTGATAATCAATCTCATGACAGCGAAGTTCCATGTCCTTTCTCTTAATCAAAATCTCCCTAAGTTTCTCTTTAGCTTCCTTAAATTGTTCGACATAGATCTACAACTATAACTTCTGATTTTCAATAGTTTTGTCAAGTGTATACCTTTCCATTGTAAGATATTTTCTCTTCAGCTATTAAACCTTCAAATTAAGATAACTAGCTCTTATACCAATTGTTGGGATAATGGAAAGGATGTGTACTGAGATGGGAGGGGTGAATCGGTACCCTTAAAAAATTTTAATCAATTCTTTGTAATCCACTGTATTGTATTAACCGACGGAGTAGATTTTATACATCAAACATATAGTATCATTGTTGAAATGTAAATTCATGTAAAGTAAGCATTACACATACATAAAATTAAGTACTCATGACACTAATATTTGGTATCGCAGAAAACCCCTGTTAGAATGTAAAAACTATGGTGGAGATGAGACCCACAATACTTCACTACTGCAGAAATAAAGTTAGCATGTTAAAGCTTTACAAAATGATCACTTCTGATGATCTTACCCTGTTAGGAGTACAATAAGATTTATTAGATCTACCTCATGTGAGGATTTAGCAACACAATCTATGTGTGCACTCGGTTAAGAGATTTACAAAAAGACAGTTAATTCTACTCTGTTAAGAGATTTAGGGGTCTATTACAATTGTTAGCGAGTAACAGAAGTTTGATCTGAAACATATACAATCTCAATATTGCTGATACAGATCCATTAAGTTCATACAAAAATATATCACCTCAATGTGAATGATAATACCTTCTTCTTTGTTCTACTCGGTAGCCTTGCCTTAGTTTTGTAAACTGATTTTTGCAATGTAGTCTTTCTCTGAAAATCCCTTGTCAGATATCTGATGTCTGTAGTATGGCGGCTACTTGATCATTTCTTGATCAACATACATAACAAAATTTGACATCTATACATTTATATATCAAATGATATAACCTAATTAGGGCTTAACAATTACATCCTTACCCTAATATCAACGGTGTACATAATTTACCTTGATCATCTACACATAGGAGACATAAACAATTAATGTTGCAAATCCGTAATTAATGTCCTCCTCGATCGTGTAAACTATTATCTAGGTCAGCTCAAAATTTGTTACATAGAATGATGTGCCATAGAAAACTTTTAGGTGGTCATTGTTCCACTTGGTTATTGTTGTATCTTGGTGCTCGGTGTTGTCTATGTATCTCAGTTATACTGTGTTCAGTTATGTTGTGTAGCTCGGTGTTGTCTACTACTTGGTATAGTCTGTCTACTTGGTAATCATTGCACTCAGTTAACTCTGGGCATGATCAGTGCTCTTAGTTAACTTTGTACTTTGGTGATTATACCGACTATCTTGTTTGTGACTCTGTTACCGACTGTCCATTATGTCTTCTTGATAACTAATGACAACTTCAATGTGCAATTGGAGTAACATGTGTGTGTGTACACATACATACATACATATATGTATATGTATGTATGTATATAGATATGTGTGTGTGTGTGTGTGTGTGTGTGTGTGTATGCAGATAAAAAGTAGAATTAAGTTTAGAATGTCATATACCAATACATATGCTAATCAGCAGTCCAGGTCTTCAAATTATCTAAAACATCAAACTAGAATTACTAAACATTTTGGCATTTAAAAATGCAAATCCGAGATGCGTACCCATAGGAGATTCATTTCAATTTCCTTCTAGTATGTTTCATACCCGGAGTCGCGCAGAAAAGTCCCATGATTCAGCAAATTAACCTGTAACCTTGCTTCATCATTTCCATGTCCTTTTTTCCCCTCGCCATTGTTTTGGTTGTTAGATATTTCCTACAATCCACAATATTTTTATTTGTCTTGGCTATGATAGTTCCAGATATTGAGGATTTGAACTTATAAGAATTTGATTGGGGTGGGGATGAGGGTATAAGATGGGATTTTTACATGTTCTTTTCAAACTGGTTGTTCAGGCTATTTTTTCCCAGATGTAAATGGGAATTTGAATGGCGGGAGCTTTTAGTTGAAAAGAATCCAATCAATGAATGTTGTGTTTGTTTTTCTAATTATAAAATAGAGTATATTTTCTTTAGAGGCTTCCCTTATGATTTGGCTGTTAAGATTAGGTAGAAGAAAAAAAGTGAATGAAGCAAAATAGTGCATGGATGGAAAAATGAGATGTTAATATATAAGAATGTTTGGATGATAATGAAAAAATTAAAAAGTTTGTGACGAAAAAAATTTAGGAGTATCATATGGAAAAAATATTTAGGAGTATAATGGTAAAGCACAATGATCTTTCATATTTGCCTTGGCTTGGGGACAAGTATGATTCTTAAATTATTGAGTAAACACACAACTTGCATTATGGAGATCATGAGTCACCTTTTAGGGAGATTCAATTGAGCATACACCTAGTGGATATAGATCTAGAAGAGGTTCTTAGAAATGTTGAAAATATGACAAAAAGGTATGACATATATTCTTATTTTTGCAAAAACAGTTCTAATCATAAGGTAGCACCCATGTCACATGAAGGCAATGATGTTATTACGAGAAAGAAGATATTGAAGGTCAAGCCCCTTCATGTGAAAGGATGATTGTAAGTTCAAAAATCGACATAAAATTTCAAATGTCATGAAAAGTATAGGAAGGACTTTAAGGTTGGAAAGTCAAGATGCAAGTCAAATGCAAAGACAATGTGATTTTAAGAGAGGATGACAATATGCAAGTACAAATTCATGAAGAAGGATTAAGGCCAAGACATCAAGTTATAAGTTATTTCAAGTACAAGCAATTTCAAGAACACTTCAATGAGAATATTTCCAAGACAAAGAGGATTGAAAGATGGAGTTCAAACAAGATAAACATGCTATGTTGGCACACCTTCATTACCACCATTCTAGTTATTCCAAGTGGAAAGATAAATGCATTTAATGTATTACACCTACTGAGTTTTCTCATTGGTCAATCCTTAAAAGGATATGTATTGAAAAAATGTAATTTTTTCATTGGTCCATGGATAGGTGCCTTATTGTAATTGGTTGACATTTAATTATTGTAAGTTCTAGTTAGGGAAGACCCTAATTAGGGTTGTGTTGGCATAATCTTGGCTATTAATTTCAAATCAATCTGGGTCGTTCATTGTACTTGGAGCCTTTATATAAGACTTACTCAATTCATTTGTAAAGAAGAGAAGAATGCATATAAAAGCCTTTGTAGGTGACAATCAAAATGATTCCAAAGACAAAATTTCATAATAAAATATGAGAAACAATGACTTATATAGTCATCTTGAGGAAAATAATATGGGACAAGGTCCTTTCAAAGTAGTTCATTTGGGAGAGGGCATCTAGGACTAATCACTTGATGCAGTAACAACAAGAGGGGATCATGCCACTGTAAAAAAAAAGCATTGGATAGTAACCAACATAAATGAAATTGATAATAAGGCATGAAGAACCATGGTAAGTTTAGAAGCATTAAAACCACAGTAAGTTTAGAAACATTAAAACCCCAAGAACGCCAAGATAGTGAAAGAAAAACCACAGCTCATGTCAAATTATACAAAATATCTATAATAAAAAATAGGTTGAAGTTTTTACCAATCCATGCACAATTCACGACATGTGACAATTCCAAACTCATTCACTAAGGGTTTCTTATACTAAATCATAGCCTCGAAGCCCAAAAATGATGCATATCTTTAAAAGTACAAAGGCTATGGTTCGCGAATAGAGATAAAAAAATGCATAGAAGAAACCCTTTTTTCTTTCTGTATGATGATGCACATTGTAAAAAAATAAACAAATTTGTAAAAAAGATATGTGGTTTCAAACATTAAGGTCACAACGAAATCACAGTCGACCAGAATCTATGCAAAGATTTCATTTCATGACAGAAAGAAGACATTTTATGCATACAAAAGGATGTACCTATGAATTCTCGATATGTGTTGTATGTACCACTTTTCAAGGCTTCACGACATTTGGCTTCCAAGGAATGGGGTCAGCTTCCGCACGCTGAGCTATGTCCTTTGGGGTATTGCATTTGCGTGATAAAATAAAAATGAATTTGATCATCTGTCTTTTTTTTTAAATGTGTACCTGAAACAGTCGAAATTGCGACGGTATCGGGAAGAATTTCAAAAAAAAACCAATTTCATAAAATTTGCCCCTCCATCAGAAATTACCATCGGAAAAGAGGCCCAAATGTATTAGTGGCCTTATTTATAAAGGAAACTATAACTAACCTTATCTATCAACAAGTCCAATCCCATGCTAGTAGAAGGACTTTGTTGTATTACAACATAAAATAGGGAGTTATGCTCTGAGATAGAAATCAAGTATGTTTATATTACAGAGAAAATATAGCATAACTAATGCCCCTAAATCTACTCTTCTTTAGGAATGACATTTAAGGTTCCATTATTACTCTTTATGGTTGCTTGAGGACGGTTGTTGACTTCTTCAAATTTAGACTTTGTATT
Source organism: Thuja plicata (assembly GCA_018584345.1). NCBI lineage: Eukaryota > Viridiplantae > Streptophyta > Pinopsida > Cupressales > Cupressaceae > Thuja > Thuja plicata. The sequence continues at coordinate 1,548,431 of MU227273.1, forward strand.
CAACCGATTGATCTGCTAGAACCTTCTTGTTGCAAGGTCTTTGACTGCTCACTTGTTCTTTTGCATGACAGCATTATAATGCACAAAAACATAAGCATATATATCACATTAGAGTAAATATTCATTCATTAATATGCATAATTAACATGAATATTTCACATAGCAATATAGGTCATGTATTAGGTTCATTTATCCACCCAAAAAGACATAAAGGATAGGTTTATAAACATGATCAATAGTCTTAAGGAGTCATCTAAAAGTTGGCATAAAATATATAAACAAGGTATTTTAAACCTTATCATTGTCTTAGAACCTCCTAAAAGAACCTTTAGAAGCATAAACATATAACAGAAAAGAGTCATTAAACAGGCTCATCACTTCCAATACTAGGGACTAAAACAAGCACACAACTAAAAAGTGTAATAGTAAAATCATGCATCAAATTTATTCTACTATCAACCAAGAGGTCTAAATTAATATTATAAATTCAACATGATTAACTCCAAAAGAATTTGTCTTCACCATCCTTACAAAAATTTGATGTCTCCTAAAAATAAAAACAACTGCAAGAACTCCATGCATCAAGGGATTCATCATCAGTCAATTCCTTGAAAACAAATTTCCTCAAGTTTGTTCGACAAGACACCTTAACTCTAAATAAATACCCAAAACCTTAAACAACATGGGTCTCCATATGCAACAACATGCAAGCATGTGCAAGCAACATGAAAGTCACATACATACACATGCGAACACATGCAAACTATGAAACAAAGCTCTGATACCAATTTAAAGGGAAATGGGGGTATTAGGTAGAAAGACCTCTAAGATTAGGATGCATATCCAATATTCAGTGTTTATTTAAAATAAATTCCAACAAGGTGAAACAAGAACATACTACTATGTCATTAAAGTGCAATTAGACATAGTTAATTTCCCATGATTAAATCCTTAAAGGAAAGACACTACAATTAACAGATATTTACATATCAAGTGAGTTTCAACAACTTTACAACATACTGGCGGTGCTAGGGTTTTAGGAGGAGCGGGAACGAGGTTTGACGATGATGTAGAGGGAGGTGAGGACAGCGATGCGGATGGTGGAGGCTGTGTTTGGAGGGTGTTCCTAGTTGTGGTGGATATGGTGGGGGAAGTTGCGGCGTGGGTGGCCTCTGCTGTTTTTGGGGGGATTTGTGTTTCCTCTTACCTTGTAGGGGCCGATAGGCACTCAGCTAATGGCTCTCCTCCCTCTCTTCTTGCGGGGTCTGTGTTGTTTGAGGCCATTGTCATTGACAACTTTTGCAAAGGGGATATGGGCAGATCTCACCCTATTTTCTATTTTATTTTTTGAACAACAAACATTGTTCTGAGAATGTGCTCCCTCATTGTCCTTGGTGCTACAAACTGTGGTGTGGGGAATCCCTTGTAGATCTCTGTGGATGAGTTTGGGGAGGAGCGGATGGTTTTTAGAAGAGCAGGTTGTGTGACACCTCCCCATTGCTCCCTATGGTCTCTTCTCTATTCTTATCACCATGCTCATGGCAGAGGGTTTATTTTGGTTGTGGAAGAGATGCCCAGATGCAAAGTTAGTGAATATTTTAGTTGGTATCTTTCTTGTTTCATGACGGACGAACGGATGGTCCCTTCTTGGGTTGTTTATCTCTTGCCCTATTTCTTTGTGTTGTCTTTGGTTGTGTTTGGTTATCCCCTATTGCTGGAAGCTTTATGTTGTAGGGATGAACCCCTTTTTGGCTTATTTCCTCTACACTATACTCCTATCGAGGTGGATTATAAACCTATTGAGGTGGGTGTCTTTCATGTGGCTCTTTGGAGGAGTCTTTCTACTCTTCAGTCCTCTTCTCCCTTGCTTCCTGTTGAGGTGGAAGATTCTATTGAGGTGAAGGCTTAGCCTATCAAGGTGGTATGTGGCTACTGGGAGGAGATTGCTGGTAGTGGTGTGTGGTCGCCTCTTTCATGTAGCCACATGAAAATTTGCTGGAAATGGCTGGGGGTTAGTTTTTTGCAGACTTAGTGGGTTGTGCTGAAAATCCAGATCAGTGTTGGAGGTACCCTTTTGGTGCTGGAGGAGATCAGATCTGTCTCTATCAAGGAGGAAGAGGGAAATGGTGTTTTCCCCTCTCTTTTTCATGGGTGTTGTTTGTTGTGTGTGATTGGCTGGTGCCTGCAGATGGATGCTAAAAGTTTTCAAGGGCCCATGTTGGAGGCTAGCTATTTTTGGTTTGCGCTTAAGGTTGGTTTTAGGGATATGGTGCTCTTTGGTACTGTTGGATTAGGGATCCATGTCAAAACCCTGGTGTTTTGTATGGGGAGTTTTATTACTCTAGTTATTTTAATGGTGTAAGGCTTTTGCCTGTTCTTTGGGCAGCTGGGGTTTCAGAGTCTCATCTTGGCTAGTTGCTGGCAGTTTACTATCTTTTGTCTACTGGTTTGTATTGTTCTTTCTTTAGTAGAAGTTTTGTTTTAGTCAGGTTTTGGATTCTCACCAAAATCTGCTTGTATAGGGTTTCAGGGCCCCTTCAAAACCTGCTTTTACCCAAATCAAAAATAACTTTACGACATACAAATTCAAAATCATAGAATCATAAAAATATTAAGAATAAGACTAGAGAGAAAACACAAATATGCATCGAGAAAACCCTATCAGGTAATAAATCCCACAGTCCAAAATAAATTTAATATATTATTTAGCAACAAGTTACAATACATTTTCAAGCTATAAGCCTGTACACAAATATTTGCATCATGTTCCATTTCTAGAAGAAATCCAACACCATAACCCATGTATGAATCAATCTCCTCTCCTCAAGCTCCTCTAACAAAATACTTGTATTTGTAGAGCTTACAATGTAATAAATATCTAGTTTCAAAAATTCATGCCATTAAGCATGAATATGCCACATAGAAGATGTCAAATACATCACGCATGCAAATGGTAACTTTCCAGTCGCAACTCATGCCAAATAGGCAAATACCAATTATTACCAAACTTGCACAAGAAAAAAAACCTACTCAAATAGTGATTGCATCTCTAAAGGCACCCCAAATTTTATTTAAACTCAACATGAAATACAAACTTCATTTTTGCATCTCTTGCAATATCAACTTCCAAACTTGACTCTTCCAAGTGGTCCCAACTTGTTAAACAATAGGGACTTAATCTAATTTCTTCTGGATTTTATTGTGTTATATTTTGCATCAACACTTTATATCACACTTTGTGATCTCTAACATTTTGATGATGGATCATGGAGTGTGATCCAAAATGTTGATGCAAAAAATCACACACAATCGAATCCAAAAGTAATTAGATTAAATCTGCATGGATTGTGGAAACGTAATGTCTGCAATAGGGACTTGTCATAGTTAACGCCACATTTTCATATTTAAAATTTAAAATCCAAACATTTACCACATGTTTCACTAAACCGTTGTGAGTTAAATAAAATATGAACTATTCAAATTACACACTAGGGTGGTGCATTTAAAGACCAACCCTAATGAAAAAAGAATCATGTAACATAATTAGGAAGCACATTAATTAATCAAATTGCAATTGGACAAAAGAGATTAAATCAACATTTCATCATCACCCTAGGAACATCTTCCATGCTTTCTTGTTGTTCTCCACCTTGGTTCACCATCATTGAATTAATCCATTTAGGAGTTTGACTAGGAATAATAATCATATAACATAACTAGGAAGGACATTATGAATCAATTTACAAGTAGACAAAAGTGATTACATCATCATCATAGAGGTATATTGCATGTTTTCTTGTTGTTCTTGGCCTTAGTTTACCATTATTGAATTGGTCTATCTAAAGCTCTAACTAAGAGTTGTTTGCAAACATCACCTATCCTTTGAAAATTATAGATACCCAAAATTGAGATGAATAGGTATCAATATCAAAAACTAACTCAAATCATATTTGTGAGATAGTTTTAAATACATGTTTATAGTTCAACTCTATACTTGAGAAACTGAACCAAGCACATGCATAATTAGAACCATAAAATCAATAATAGAATATAAAATTTGATATCTTAAAAATAGATTCGTAACATTTTAATATAGAAATTTACACTAAAACTATACCTTAGTCTTAAATTCAATTTATTTCACATTTAATTTTATATCCGCATTCTTTTATTTAAACAATCAAATGCATGTGTACAATTTTTTTGATAAGTAGCTTGTCTATATCAATGTTTGCATGAGAAGGGACTGAGACAAAATAATGACATTATCTCCAACATAAAGGCCCTACCTAAACGTACCTCTCAAAAGCTCTACTATCGCCTACCCACTTAAGCACATCCATATTGGAGCACTAAAAGGAAATGTCGTAATTACAGTTAGTTAAAGGCTTCCCAAAATTCTCAAATCCTAAATTTCGTACTAATTGTGATGTGAAAATAAAGGCAAATAACCCAGGTTGAGGATTCCCATGAGCTTTGATTTACTGTATTATGTAAGATTTAGTTGATTTAGATGGAATCTTTATGATGATGATTTTCCCAGCTTTAAAAAAGTATAGTCCTTTCAAAAAAATCTGTTTGAATACGGAAGGAAATGACTCTGATTGTATGATAAGACTTAAAGTTGTTTCAGTTTGTATAATAAAATAGAGATTTTTTCTGTTCCTATTTTTATAATATTCTAGCAATATCTTGTGTACTGTATAAATGATTGCTTTAAAAAAAAAAGGTTAGCAATGGGTAATTTGGTTAAGAGTAACAAGGCAATGTCTGTATTGGTATGGTGCAATTGTGAAGTTGTGATTGTCTTCTTTGTTTTCAAGGTGGTGATTTTGAATGTTTAAATGGTGATGAGGTCAATCATTTGTCACTGGCTCATATTTTCACACTTGCGATGTTATTGTTAAATGTTTAAATAGGGATAAGGTCACCTGTTTGGAACTTCATTGGTTCATAATTCCAGATTAGCTACTATGCTCTTGTTCAATGTTTAAATAGGGATAATGTTACTCATTTGTAGCCTCACTGGTTCATAGCTCCAAATCAGATAAAATGCTATTATTGAATGTTTAAATAAGAATAAGGTCACACATTTATGACCTCAATAATTCATAACTACAAAACAAAAACATACACCCCTTTTTTAAAAAAAAAAATCACAAAACAATGAAAAGAAAATCAAGTCATATTCTCTAAAGGAGGTAAGAGTACCACATATCATAAGATCTCCAGAGTCCACATAAATAGAAATGCCAGAGACATCCACGGTAATGGTAGACCCCTTGATCTGTACTTTGCCAAAATTGCTGTTTCTCTCAAATCTGCTTTCTAGGAGGTCCTCGCCTAATATAATTTGGACATTTATACCAATTATCCCTTAAAAGACAAACTATTGCTTTGTCATAATATAAGCAATAATTTGCAATGCAATAGGAATTGTAAGGCTAAAGGGTGTCAGGCTTTTTAGAACGTGCGATTAGGCTTTTCTTATCAGGATTCCGTGGTCTTTATTTATTTAAGGAGTTCTCTGGATATATTTTGCTAAACAATAAAACTTTCCCTGAAAAAGATTGGACCTTTGTGAAGATGGTAAAGCTGGGGTTATGGAGGACGGGTCATTCCCCATCCTTATTCCCTTTGGTTTCTACGCCTCTCATACCTTCTTCCTCTGATGCCAGGAGGACTACCACATGGAGTGCCCCTGTGTCCTTGCCAAAAACCAAGCCTGTTAAAGTATCACTTGTCACCTCTGCATTCAGAGGAATCCCAGGAATAAAACTGGTACATTAATGAAATATTAATGAATTGTTGAAACCCATGCAGTAAATTTTGTGTCAGATTTATGCTATTTTGTCTACGTGGGTTCTCTTGAATTGTGTGGAAATTATGTGGGTTGCTCCTTAAAGCTTTTGTTTTACAGGTTTCAAGAGGATGTAGCAAATGCAAAGGAAAGGCTGCCATTGAATGCCCTGGCTGCAAGGTGCAGTTTGATTGAGTGCACAACCATTTTTCATGTTTGTCAGGCCAAACTGCTTTTACTACACCAGTTAACTTGCATGCATAGAGAGAGAGAAACCTATGCATAGAGAGAGAGAGTAACCTGTCTAAAATAAGGTTTTGAAATTTGTATGTAGGTTGTGGGTTGTAATTGGGAATGTTTATTTCTAAATTCAATTATGTATATATATTAATCAGTTTGAATTTTAGATGTTTGACTTGTAGGTTCAAATATGTCAACCATTACTGATTTTCTTTCTTTGTTGCACAGAAAAGGAAATAAGTTTTTTATATAATAAAAAATTAAATATATTTTTCTTTTGTGATTAAATACTATTTTTGATGTTATGCAGAAAACTGATGAGCAATAACAAAGAAATTGAAAGTACTTTTCTTTTAGAATTAAATGTTCTCTCTTTCATATTTGCACAGGGTACTGGTAAAAACAAGAAGAATGGTAACATGTTCGAGAGGTGGAAGTGAGTGCTAAACAAAATTTCCCACCTTTTTACAGTCTCTTAAATGGGTATTCTACTATATTGATTTCGAATGTTAAAATGTTGACATTGTTTCCTGCAGGTGTTATGATTGTCAAGGTTTTGGCCTGGTGAGCTGCCCTAGCTGTGGAAAAGGAGGCTTGACCCCTGAACAAAGAGGAGAAAGATAAGAGAGTAATTATAGAATTTACATGAATAACAACAAACTCTTAAACGTATTGACAGTAGTAGTTAATTGTGTGTAGTAGTAGATTGCCAAATAATGCACTGTATTTCTAAAATACATAACTCTGATAATGTAGTCATTGGTACTGTAAGTATTTGTCAAGGCAAGGTAGATATGGTGTTGTATTGTATGCTCTTCATGCCATAATTGTGCTCAGTAGACTGTATGGCTCAGTGAACTAATATATTTTTATACAAAGGTATGTAAAGAGCCAGTGCATGTTAATTTGTTATAATAAAATATCAACAATGTAAATGTATTTTAAAATAATAATTACATCTAATTATTTTTATAAAATGTATGGAAATGGATCTTTTTGTAGTCTACCATATGAAGGTGTACATATCTTAGTTCTTGCAGGGTTTGAATTTGTGACTGGTTTATCTCGTAAGAGTACAAGCTCTTTACCACTAGACCAACTCAGACCAATTCAGATTATGTAACTTTGTTTACAATGAAGAACATCTATCACCTGAAATAAAAACATACCACTTAACCAAAGACACTTTGAATATATCATTTTTTAAAAGTTGATTTTCCCATACTTCTACCTCTAAGTGATCACCACCATCATGAGGAGAAATCCTACAGTACAAGATGGTTGCCACCCATATCACAGTGAAGAACAACCCCACTACCCTGCTCCAACCTCTAGTAGATGCACCTCCTTAACTGCAATTAGGGACAAGACCATCTTTTCCATGTTGCAGCTACTTCTATCACTCCAACTCCATGCCACTATCTTTCCTCAGGAAGATTAGCAATGAAGTAAATTAATGATGAACTTCATGAATATTTTATTACTTTTCACTTTTCTCAGTTGGAATGGGTAATATTTTTTTTTTCTTCAGCAATAGCCCATCCAATGTGCTTTACAGCAACCCTGCAAATGTGATCAATGAAACAATGAAGTAAATGTGACAGAAATGTCAATTATGGAGTTTATGAAAAATGAAAAACAGTAAACCCATATATGTGTTCTCATATGAAACCATTCTTTATTAAAACTAATTACATAATTTTAACTTACCTATTTTGAACCCCGGAATATTTGATTATAGAAGTTTTGACTTGCCTTTTTGAATATCTGAATATCTAGACTGCTGTTAATAAGTCTAACACTTCGGTTTGGTGTTCTGACAAAGACCCATATTTCCCAAATATTTAATCTTTAGTTTTGATCATACAGTTTAGTTGATTCCCCCTGTTCCAGTCACGTAGCTTAAATTCCAATTTTGAATATCTCAGTTCCAAATTCAGCAATTCGGTAATCCCATCAGCAGCATTAATGCACTAACATAAATAACATCAAGCATCTCTATGATGAATCTCTCTGACTGGGATTCAAAGCATTCAAATTGGAAACAAACTTAGCCATTGGTATATCCCTGAAAAATGCTGAAGTAATAATATTACAAATTGGAAATTTAAGCTGATAATATTAAAATTTGTGGGAAATATGAAAAAGTTATAATTGAACAATAAAATTTAATGGATTTTTCATTTCTTGTTATTATTTCTATATGCCATATAAATATGATCCAAAATATTAATGAATTTTTATTTTTTTTGGGTAACATTCCAATCCAAAAATATCCCCTATGTAGAGTAAAAATCCATTAAAAGCAAATTTTCAAAGTAATTAAAAGGCCTTCGATAGCATTTAGCATCCTGTAACACTTCAGTCTTGAACTTGCAGCAAATACAACATTAATGAAAAATGTTTCTTTTTAGCTTTATAAGATTAATGGGAGATGTTGTGGATTTTAAAATTTGGTTGAATCGTAACCACAGAATTTTTGTAGAGCAGATTATGAGTGAAAATTAGAAGACGTGCAATAATTATGATTGTTTGTAAATTAGTTTATTTAGTTTTGGTTTACAGAGAGTTTGTGCAGAGCCTTAGCTCTCCCTCTCTCCCACCTACTCATCTCTCAGATATATTTCTGAAAGTAACAACTGCTCCTAGTTTTATGCAAAAGTATTGATAGTTGTACTTTAGGATTCATTTTTTTTCAATGAATTATAACATAAAAGTATTGATAATTGTACTTTAGGATTCATTTTTTTTCAATGAATTATAACATAAAAGTATTGATATTGATAATTGTACTTTAGGATTCATTTTTTTCAATGAATTATAACATCTTAGTGGCCAAAAAAGGCATCCTCCTCTTGTTTTCTGTCCTGAAAACCAGGTGGGCTTCCCATGTCACATGTAAACAAATGAATGAGGTACCTCCATTATTGTGGATATTGTTTGGATAATGGTGGGCATGTTCTTTTTATCATCTACAAGAAATCTTGTCTATTTTATTTGTGTGATGTGGAACTTATGATGTGGGTGCTAATAATGAACGATCTACGTATTGGATTTTTGTGGGCAAAGGCTCTCCAGCCAGAACTTTTTCACGTGCTCTTGTTTGTGTATAGGATTTTCACTTTCATCTTTTTTCTTTTATGAAAAGTTTTTAGTTAAAAACTTGATGGAATGTCTGATCATGCTTACCTGTATTCAAATTCTGATTGCATTTTGAAATTTTTTGAAATATGTTCTCTTGGGAAAGAAGGATGATATATTTATATATTTGTGGTTACATTTCTTTTATTTTCATCAGTAAACTCTTGCTTGACTTTATATTTTCTAGTTTGTGCACTATTTATTATTTCCTATAACAAAATATTAAATTGTATTTGTTATTTTTGTCTATTCTATTAAAGTGATATCAATTTTTTTACTTTAGATTAGTCATAAGAAGTATGAAAAAGTAGCCTTGTCTAAACTCAAATCCTTATTTCAAATAGAAAAATTATGATAATGGAGTAGTAAGATGAAAACTCTATTGCTCTTAAGATGTGTGAGATTTGGTTGAAAATGATTCCTCAAACCAATTAATCAAGTATTTTAAAATACATTAACACAAGCAAAAAAAAAATTGTTAAGAGAAAACAAAAAGAGACAAAAGCCTTGTTATGATTCAACAAGCTATGGAAAATCTATCTTCCTCAAAATCACAACAACAACTAATCTAAGCAAGCATGGGAAGCTTACAAATAGTATAACAAGGTACACAAATAAGGTTAAATAGCTATATTGCAAATGCTTAAAAGAGATTTGACAAATTTACATATGAAAGATTCAGATTCTAACTTAGAAGTATTCTTTTATTTAAGAAGTAATTATTATTCATGGAGTGATTGTAGTAAGTTAAATTAGGTCTCATGGTGAGGCACTAGAGGATCAAAGGGTTGTAAAAAAAACTTAGAATCCTACATCTCAAGTTTGATACCGTTGTAGTTGTAATAAAAGTGTCGAAAGACTTAGCATAGTCATGTGTTGATGAGTTAATATGATCTCCATAAAACAATGGTTTTATGGTAGGCTATCTATTTAATTAGATGCTCAACCTTACATGTCCAAACTGGCACATGGATATATTGTGACACTAGTATCGGGGTACATTATGCAATACGTATAGCTTTTTGTAGGGAAGTCTTTAATATTTGTATCATTAATCCAACACGTCAGGGATACCCCACTTGGTCTTGTAAAGCCAGAAGGGTGGGTCTTACCAATCTTACCAGTTGGTCCTAATTTGACCAACATAAAGATAAGTCTGTGGTAATCCTCCAAGGTTTGACACCCATGAGACTTGAGAGATTATCAAACCTTAAGGTTTCAGGCTCTACAACTCATATCACCAGCACCTGAAATGGTTCGATTCTAATCTCCATTCTTTGAAAATTTCTTGACTTTTAAAGTTTAGATTTTCAACATTTATTTTACACATGTGCCTCCTTCATACCATTGCTTTGCATTTTTTATTATCTAAGTTTGACTCATATTCTTTTTTATTAAATGGTGTGTTTTTCATTCCATTGGATCATCAATCATCCATGCATTTTTCTTCCTCTTTAAGCATCTTTTTCATGGTCTTCTCAATCCTCAAGTCCAAAAATATTCATTCAAACTTTCAAAATTCTCCATCCTTTCATAAATCATCAAACTTATTCCTCTATCATGGCCATCCCAAAAGTCTAACATCCTTTTTAATTTCATTTGGCTAATTCTAAGAGTTTTCATAATTTTGACAGGTTTTTAGAACTATGTGTACTCGCAATGAGATTCTCAAAACCACATCATCCACCTACATGGTTTTCACAAGCCCCTTCATTTCCGACACTAGATTTCTAACTTTAAAAAGAGAAAATATAAGTATTTATCAATGATTTAATAAGGTTCATGAGCCTCCCTAGGTTAGAAAACAAGTTTCAAATGTGAACAAGAAAGGACAAACCAAAAGAGGTAGATTTCAAGTTCGGTTTTATAAAATTTTGAGGTTTCAAAATCTCTGTCAACCCCCAATAAGGTTCTAAAAACCATCCAAAAGATTGAAAATAATGAGCAAGAAACTTTTCAAGCAAGTAGAAAAGTTCTATTTTGGAAACATTTAGAGGTTTCAAAACCTCTATTGATCATCAAAAAAGCTCTCAAAACTATTTCATACATCAAAAACTTTAATCAGTATACATCATGGGTGTATATTTGTGTCAGGGTTAGTCTTTAAATAAGTTAAAGAAAGGAAAAAAAAAATTGTGTGTAATTTCTTGGTGTACCATCCTAAAAAGTAAGCACTTAATTCTAGTGTACATTTTAAGGACCATTTTTTGCTCATTTTAGTCATAGAACCTTATGTGGATATTTAAATTCAAATGTGGGTCCTCTTCCTTCTCTCTTTTGTTAACCAACTGATAATCACATGATGAGATGATGATGAAGACTGAGATCAGAGGTATACAAAGTTGCAGAATACTCTTAGATCAGTTGTTATTTTGTCATTGATGTCAAGCAATTGATTTCTGATTCATATTGAGTTGCCATATCATTTGGAGTAAACTACAAGTTGAGGAAGACAAGGAGAGAGAGAAAGTGAAAAGATGAAAGTGTTGAAGAAATTAACTAGGCAACTAATACAGATCAGACAATGATCTAGTGATGATTGGTATAATTGTTTTCTACATTGTTTTCAAGATAACAAAATCGGTAACACAGTTTAGTCAAGTTGGTAAAGGAAATGAATGAGTCTATCGAGCACTGGGAGCTCGGTCGGTAAAAGGAAAAGAAGGAGTCGGTCATAGTTACCGAGTACCGAGCTCATGCAAAGGCACCGAGCAAAGTCACTCACTGAGCATTGTTAGTTACCAAGCAAGGAACAGTCGTTGGAAGTTAATGATAAGATCGAATCTAAGACAGATCATGATGAGCTGGAAGATTCCACAGGAAAGGAAGAAGTTTGTTACAAGATCTACGAACCAAAAAATCAAGATGAATATCGAAGGCATAGATTAAGCAGCAAAACAAATGTTGTGAGTCCCAAGAAGGGAACAAGTTCCAAGGTAAAAGTCAGCAGGTTTACCGAGCGGCAAGAAATCATAAGGATGATCAAGTGGCTGAGATTGAATTGCGGGAAACCTAATAAAGGAGATTAAGAGGCCAAATATTGTCTATATAAATGAAGCTACACCAATATGAAGCTGATGCTGGTTGATTAATGAAAGGGAAGGAAAAAGGTTGATAGAAGAGAAGTCATCGAGTGATACAGGGAAAAGAAGAAGACTGAACTCTGAACTCTGAATAGAGATTATGAATGATTGATGGAAGAGTTATTGAAGAAGTGATGAAGTACTGAATCCAACAGACCAAGTGAGAAGAAAAGGATCTGATCAAGAAAAAGGTAGAAGACAGTTGCTGCATTAACAGATCAATTTTTTATTGTATGTTTCATATTTGTATCTGAGAAATCTCTTAACTGAGTGGATATAATAGTCCTATTGTAAACCCTAGAGATAGGTGACATTCTAACAGAGTGTTTTAAGTCCTTTCATCAGGCCACTTTTAACAGAGTGAAGATCCTAATAGATCTGAGGGAAATCCCTTGACCGGGTCACATTTGACAATGTGTTTTGTAATCTTTAATAGGATCGGCTCCTAATCGAGCATACTTCAGAAGAGTATTTTTATTTGTGGGTGACAAGTCCCACGGAGGTTTTTCCCAATTTGGGTTTCCTCGTTAAATCTAGTGTTAATGTGTCATTATCTTATGTGGATGATATGAGTTTATGTTGCTGCTAAAGTTGTTCAAGGTTGCATGTTGTCTAGAGTGTAGTAAATATAGTTTACCGAGTTGAATCAGATTTAGAGATTGAGAGTAGAAATAGATTAAAGTCCGTTGATTCACCCCCTCCTCTCTATGGAGCAACAATTGGTATTAGAGCATCGGTACTCTGAAGAGAAAATTTTAAAGGGACTTGAGTTAAAGATTCAAAGATGTATAAGAGGGAGGCACCTAAGTTGAATAAGGAAAACTTCTCTACATGGCAAAGTAGAATGAGATTACATCTCTCTAGAATTGGAGAATATGCGTTATATTATCTTGATAATGAGTACTCACCGCCACCTTTTGGTCCTATGACACTTGAGCAGGCAAGGGAAAGACAATAACACACATAAGTGATGATAGAGATATCCTCTTCTCTCACCGACCAGGAATTTAATGATCTAATGGATGTGATACAACAAAGCAGAGGTGGGATAAGATCACATTAGTACATGGAGGAGATCAACATGTTCAGAAAGAAAAAGCAGAAAGTCTAAGAGGCAAGTTTGATTCAATGAGAATGAAAGAAGGTGAAAATGTGACACAATATAGTACAAGACTAAAGGAAGTCGTAAATGCTATTAGAGGTGCTGGAGGACATATTGATGAAGAAGATGTGACAAGCAAGCTATTGAGAACCTTGATACCTATGTATACTATCTGAGTATCATCTATACAAGAACTGAGATCCATACCCCAGATGACAGTCTCATTAGATGCTACAATTGGTAAGTTGACTGCATTTGAGTTAAATGAATTTGATAATAGTTTGATTACTACTACTAAGATTGAATCTGCATTCAAGTCATCCCTGAATATTGGAAACCCTAGAGAGTCTACTTCTAGTGACGATTATGCAAGCAGTGTGATTGAAAGGCTTCATAAGTGTAGAAGTGAGTTGGAAACTTTGTATGCTAAAGATGATAGATAGCAAGAGGATTTTGAAGCATTGTTAGCTAGAAGGTTACCAAGAGGGAAAGGTAAGTACAAAGGCAAGCTACCCTTAAAATGTTTCAATTGCAACAAGATTGGTCATGTTGCATCTAGTTGTCTAGGCAACAAGGATGATGAAAGAAAAGATAACTGAGAAAATAAGAGAGAAAATAAATTCAGAAGATACCGAGATTTCAAAGACAAAGGTAAGAAGTCATGCTACATTGTTGAAGAAGGATTAACTGAAGATGACACTGATGATAATGGAGATGAGGAAGTTTTTTATGTTGCTATCAAAGATGATTCTGATGAAGAAAGGTATGTAGAAGAAAAAGCCCTAATTTCTCACATGAGCAAAAATGATGCATGGAATATAGATAGTGGTTGCACACATCACATGACTGGTGATACACAAAATTTTATTACTATGGAAAATCATGATGGAGGATTTGTTAGATTTGGTAATGATGCTCCATATCTTTTCAGAGGTAAAGGTTCTATAATTTTTCTGAATAATACAAGATGTGATGATGTTTACTGGGTTGAAGGACTAAAGTACAATTTGTTGAGTGTGGCACAGCTAAATACAATAGGTCACCAACTGGAATTCCAAACTGGGAAGGTAAAAGTGTTTGACAAACATGGAAATCTGATTGCCACTGGTGAACAAACCAAAGGTAACCTTTTCTACCTTGATACTTCTGAAAAGAGTTGTCTATACACAAAATTGGAGGATGTCTGGCTATGGCACAAGAGGTTATGTCATGTTAATTTTGACAACTTGATCAAGGTGAGAAAAAAGAATAGAGTTA
>MU227273.1:1564673-1584087 GCA_018584345.1 Thuja plicata
ATAAAGAAATTTTGATTGCTGAAATATTTTTTGATGATATTATTTTTGGAGGAAGTGACACATTGAGTCAATCATTTGCTGAAGAGATGAAAAAGGAATTTGAAATGTCCATGATAGGAGAGATAAATTTCTTTCTTGGATTATAGATACAACAAACCAAAGATGGGATTTACATCACACAATCAAAGTACATCAAGGAAGTCTTGAAGACATTCGGTATGGAGGATTCAAAACCTATCGGAACACCTATGGCCACTGGATGTAAATTATCAAAGGAAGATGAATCACAGGCAATAGATGACACAGTTCACAGATTAATGATTGGTAAGTTATAGTATGTTGTACATAGCAGACCCAATATTTCACATGCTGTAGGGATTCTTGCAAGATTTTCTTCCAATCCAAAGGAGACACACATGTCTGCAGTAAATAGAATACTGAGATATTTGAAAGGCACTGAAGATTTTGGGTTACTATACAAAAAGAAAGTAGACTTTTCTTTGAAATTCTACACTGATGTTGATTGGGCTGGGAACATTGATGATAGAAAAAGTACAAGTGGAGGAGCTTTCTTTTTGGGAGACGTAACATGGTTGAGCAAGAAATAAAGTTGCATCTCACAATCAACTGCCAAGGCTGAATATGTTGCTGCAGCTATGAATTGTGAAAATATTGTATGGATCAAACAACTACTTGAAGGCATGAATGAAGAGATTAGTGATCCAGTTACTATTTATTGTGATAACACAAGTGCTATCAATATATCAAAGAATCCGGTTATGAATTCTAATACCAAGCACATTTCTATCAAATATCACTATTTGAGAGAGCAAGTACAAGAGAAGAATGTAATGTTGGAATATGTAAGTTCAAAGGAGCAGATAGCAGATATATTCACTAAGCCACTACCGAAGGATGCTTTTGAGTATCTCAGAGGTAAATTAGGGGTCCTACCCCTACCCAACATTCACTAAATGCATGATGCATGTTGCATCAATTCTAGGACTTATTAGAATATCTATTTTTCTGAGTTGATGCAAGCTTTCACACTTGAGGTGATGCCTGAAGTTGTGAAAAAGAAACAATGATGTATGAAAAGAGTTATCAGTACATGCTAGGTATGATTCACTACCTGAATATTCTCAGGAAGTATGACACTTTGACATTGTTGTCAAAGAGGGAGATATTATGTGAATTGATGATTATCAGAAAAAAGAGTGTTGAGGAGCACAGAGAAAGAATTATTATGAAAGAGGGATTTTGAATAAATCACAAGAAGAATCAGCTCAGAGGGAGCAAAGCAGAATACAAAGAAAAGACCAAGGTTCCAAGGTTGCCATCATCAATTGCCAAGGTTGTCATCAATGTCAAAGAGGGAGATTGTTAACCAACTGATAATCACATGATGAGATGATGATGAAGACCGAGATTAGAGGTATACAAAGTTGTAGAATACTCTTAGATTAGTTGTTATTTTGTCATTGATGTCAAGCAATTGATTTTTTATTCATATTGAGTTGCCATATCATTTGGAGTAAACTACAAGTTGAGGAAGATAGGGAGAGAGAGAAAGTGAAAAGATGAAAGTGTTGAAGAACTTAACTGGGCAACTAATACAGATCAGACAATGATCTAGTGATGATTGGTATAATTGTTTTCTACATTGTTTTCAAGATAACAAAGTCGGTAACACAATTTAGTCAAGTTGGTAAAGGAAATGAATGAGTCTACCGAGCACTGGGAGGTCGGTCGGTAAAAGGAAAAGAAGGAGTCGGTCATAGTTACCAAGTACCGAGCTCATGCAAAGGCACCGAGAAAAGTCACTCACCGAGCATTGATAGTTACCGAGCAAGGAACAGTCGTTGGAAGTTAATGATAAGATCGAATCTAAGACAGATCATGATGAGCTGGAAGATTCCACAGTAAAGGAAGAATTTTGTTACAAGATCTACGAACTGAAAATTCAAGATGAAGATCAAAGGCAGAGATTAAGTAGCAAAAAAAATGTTGCGAGTCCCAAGAAGGGAACAATTTCCAAGGTAAAAGTCAGGCGGTTTACCAAGTGGCAAGAAATCATAAGGATGATCAAGTGGCTGAGATTGAATTGCTGGAAACCTAATAAAGGAGATTAAGAGGCAAAATATTGTCTATATAAATGAAGCTACACCAATATGAAGCTATTGTTGGTTGATTAATGCAAGGGAAGGAAAAAGGTTGACAGAAGAGAAGTCACCGAGTGATACAGGGAAAAGAAGAATACTGAACTCTGAACTCTGAATAGAGATTATGAATGATTGATGGAAGAGTTATTGAAGAAGTGATGAAGTACTGAATCCAGCAGACCAAGTGAGAAAAAAAGGATCTGATCAAGAAAAAGGTAGAAGACAGTTGCTACATTAACAGATCAAGTTTTTATTGTATGTTTCATATTTGTATCTGAGAAATCTCTTAACCGAGTGGATATAACAGTCCTATTGTAAACACTAGAGATAGGTGACATTCTAATAGAGTGTTTTAAGTCCTTTCATCAAACCACTTTTAACAAAGTGAAGATCCTAACAGATCTAAGGGAAATCCCTTGACCGGGTCAGATTTGACAATGTGTTTTGTAATCTTTAATAGGATTGGCTCCTAACCAAGCATACTTCAGAAGAGTATTTTTATTTGTGGGTGACAAGTCCCACAGAGGTTTTTCCCAATTTGGGTTTCCTCGTTAAATCTGGTGTTAATGTGTCATTATCTTATGTGGATGATATGATTTTATGTTGTTGCTAAATTTGTTCAAGGTTGCATGTTGTCTAGAGTGCAGTAAATATAGTTTACCGAGTTGAATCAAATTTAGAGATTGAGAGTAGAAATAGATTAAAGTCCACTGATTCACCCCCCCCCCCTCTGTGGACCAACATCTTTCACCTCTATCTTTCTTAAAATTGAGGTTAGCCCATATTTTTAGGTATGCTCCTCTATTTTTCCTCCAAATACTTCATTTATCTCATCATCTAGGCCCTTTGTCATTATTAATGGCCTTTTTTACCTTTTTGAGCCCCGAAACCAACTGTAATTTAAATCCCCACATCTATACATTCTCTGGAGCCCACAAAATAAATCTAAGCCCTGATTGGAGGGTGTTAAACATTTCAAATGTTATGCACCCAGGTGCACAATTTTCTAGACATTGTGGACCCCCAAAAAGTGGCCCAAATTTATGGAGGGGGACCTATTCAAAGAATGGATGCGGTATTCAGATTTGTAGTTGTCAGATTTTTAGTTGACTTCGGTAAGGCTAAACCCCTAAAATGTAGTGAATAATTATATAAACCCTCTACTTATCCTCATTTTAGGATCCAATCTTCAAGCATTTGAGTCTATTGGCAAGCAATCAATCCAAGAGTCTTATGCAAGCAATTGAGAAAATCAAGACCATCAAGCGATTCAAGGCAACTGGAAGAAATTCAAGATCTATCAAATTCTTTGCATCATTTGTCCTCGTCAAGCATCTAAGGTGGTATTCTACATGGATCTAGCTTCTTTCTCCATTTGAGGTCAATAAAAGGAGTCTCTGTCAAGGAGGAGTCATTGCATCCATCAACCTCTCTATCTTCTTTTCTTCCTTCTTCTCATTTCAACATTGGAAATTTGTAACATCTCTCACACAAGTTTTGTCTTTTCATGATTTCCTTTTGGTTTTTATGTTGATTCAAAGTTATTTCATAACCATATTCAATTGCATTGAAAGAGGCATCTGCATTGCGAAGGTATGAGCTACTCTATTCTCCAGATCTGATCATTGTTCTATGTTTGCATACTTTACTTTTTTATTTCCAGGTTGATTCCTAGATAGGTGTTTGACTGAGGTAAACCCCTCTATTCAACCTTCTTTCCTATTTTTTAGTGTGTAGGTACAAGATAGGAAGTTGTGTTTTCATATATGGACTCCACAGACCCTTACATAGATCTCTATAGAATTTGGGACAAATTCATCAGGTACATAACATTCCAAATGTTTTGTACCCAGGTATAGAATGTTCCAAACATCTTGCACCCTTAGAAACAAACTCTAATTTTCAGGATAGGTCACAAACATGTTATAGAGCCCAGATCTAGAAGTACATGTGTTTTTGAGATCCCAACAGTCAAAAAAATAGCAACAGAACAACATCCTCTCTGTTCCATTTCTAGGTGCCCACATTTAACCTTCATTTCATTTTTAGTGTCTTTATCTACATATCTAGATGACTTAATCTTCTTTCTCAATTTATAAGAAACAAAAAGAATAGAATCCCCTAAGACCCAAATTTGGAAGGCCTCACTCTATCCTTTTCTTTGTGGTATTGATCTTATTTGACTTGAGGAGGCTTCGTATTCTAATGTACCTTGTGAAATTGGGGAGAGCTTAGATCCCATTAGGTGATCCCCATTTTAAAATGTACAACTGGTGGCTCTATAACTTTTATCAACTCTCAAAAATGCTCTTAGAACCCCATTAGTCCTTAACAATGTTATCAAAACCTTCTATTTTGTCAACATGTGTCAACTTAAGAGAAAACACAAAGAAAATGAAGAAAGATAAAGAAAATATAAATATAAATTTTCAAAAAATTTCATAGGTTTGGAAACCTCTACCAAACATCATCAATGTTCTTAAAACCCCTTGAATGCCAAAAAGATTCTTATAACCCCATCAATTGTCAACAATGTTCTTGAAATTCATTCAAGAGCTTAGGCTAGTTGGTGAAGATCAAAAGGAGAAATAAATAGAAAAATAAAAGTAAAATATCAAATTATTAAAAGTTTTGAGAGTTTTATAAAATTCCATGCAAGGTCAACAAGATTTTGAACCTTGTTGGAAGACAACAAGATTCTCAAAACTAGGCTCTTGGAAGAAAATTTAGGTACATCACCATTGTTTCTCTTTCACACATTCCTTCTTCCTTTTTTCTTGTAAAATTAGTAGAATAAGATTAAGATTATAGTTATATATATATATATATATATATATATAGAGAGAGAGAGAGAGAGAGTTGGATCAACACTCTACACCAAGGTTTCAAAAGAAATTTAGCCTTCCTGTAAGGTCTAATCGTAGTCGCAAGGTCCCACACCTTGAGATAATTCTCATTGTGTCATTATAATGCTTACTAGTTCCAACAGGGTGTAATTTTAGGATTTGAGAAATGTAATTCCACAGAACCCAAAGAACTCCTACATGCAAATACCTGTTACAAGGAAGAAGCAGAAAGGAGGAAAAAAAAGAACTCAGAAGTACTCCAAAATGTAGAGCAAAATTGTATTCCAAGTTATAAAACAATAATTACAAAGTTCAACCTTAAAAGGTGAACGAAACCCTAAAGGCTAAAAAAGATAGGTTGTGCATTAGTAATTAATATAAATATTAATTATAATGCACCTAAGAGATAGCTTAAGCAATAAAGAGTAATAAACAACTTAACTAATTAAATCAACATGATTTAATTAATAAGCATAAAATGATGATTACTCTAACAGTAATTTCAAGCGATAGCAATTACAAAGGATGTACCACATATTATACATGGTTGGATCATAATTTAATACAACTATGAGGTACATATGCAATTAACACTTTTCTATTCTTTAATATATGCTCATCAATAATCATATACTATATCTTGCAACAAGATTACGACTTTCCCAAAATTGATTAGATAATATAATTTAATTAAACAAATCTTAAACATGTCCTTCAAAATAAGTATAGAATCAAGAAAGCCATGGTTAATATGGATGGGCACTACATCATTTCCTATTTCATAGTAGTCCAAACCTATCTCTTTATTATACTAGTTGTGTTCTCAAGTCAAGCTCGTTAGGGTAAACTTAACCTTTATTTCTAAAATAAAATCAAAACATGGGCCCAAGGTAAATTAATTCCAACTAGTATTGTTACCAAATTACTCGAGCATAGAATATTTTATTTTGAACTCTAAGGTGTGTTGTACAAAAATATTGTCACATCCTCATAACCACTATTTCTATAGTGGATGATTATGGAAGAAAATAAAGAAAGAAATAATATAAAACCCAGAGATGAAGGGTATGGGATACTATGAATTTTGTGAGAAAATGGTGATTATGGATAAAGGGCATGTCTATAATTAATGAGACACATATCACTTCACATTTCCGCTATCATTGGTATGAAATAAGGCACCAAATACACAACACATTAAAGATGAGATTATGGGAGTCCATTGAGGCATTCAATAGGTATAAATTCCAAACTAGAAACCTTTGATTATATCCTCTTTATTGCACATTATATACAAGTGTCCTTACAAATGATGATATCAATCAATATGAGATGCTTGGTTGTTGTCATAATGATCTTATGTGATCATGAAAAAATTAGTAGGATTAGGCATATAGTATGTTACATCCACTTCCATTGTATCAATTATTTTGTATATGTACATGTGAGGTAGGTGTACAAAAGAAATTGGTGATCAAAGGTGACCAACCAATCTCCTATTGAACATTAGGAATACAAAACCTCCTCAAGACAAATATGATTGACAACACCTTGATGGAAGATATGTCAATACAATATCTATTCTTTAGGGGTTTTGGTTCCTTTTTCTATTTGGAATGAAGGAAAGAGAGATAAAGAGATTATGCGAAATGTTTAATTATGAACTTGTTGAAGCTATAAATAGGATAAAGATGGAGGTAGAAGAGGATTTGTGTGCACCTAGAAATGAAATAGGAAGTATGTTGTTATAGATTTGAATTTTTTATAGTCGAGACCCCGCAAACACCTATACTTACTCATCTCAGATATGTCAGTTGGTACCTTCCTGTGATATGAATTTGAACTAATTGTGGAGGGTATAAAATATTTTGTACATTTTGTACCTGGTACTTTTACTAAGATTTGTAGGGTTGCTCCGTGAAGTCTTGATCTTCCCTGAATAGTTCTGACAGTTGTGTACCATGTTCTTGCACATAGAAAAATGGGGAAGAAGGTTGTAGAAAGGGGTTTGTCTTTGTAAAATTCTTTTTTAGGCATCAACCTTGAAAATGTAATGAAATTTCATAAAGGAAAGATGAAATAGAAGCTATATTTGAATAGTAAATTGCCTTATACCTTGATGGTGCAATGGATCTTTGGATTTGATCACAAATGTTAATGCACTAGCTTGAACTCCACAAAAATAAAAATCATGAAAGATAAGCCTTGTGTAATGGATGTTGTAGTTTGCCACAATAATTGATGAAGAAGAAGAATAATAATTTGAAGACTTGAAGAATTGGTCGCATGAAGACCTTGATAATGCTCTTGAAATCCAATTGTCTAATTGCTTGATTGGTAATGGTTTCTTGATAATCTTTAATGATACTTGATGTCAAAATGAAGAGAGATAGGATACTTATATACCTCTCACAATATTTCAGAATTCAAAATTAAGATAGGCCCACCACGAGACCAAATTTCCTACCAAAACATTGGCAAAGGGTTCCGAGCTAAATTTGAGCCATTTTAGGTGGTTACATAATTTCTAGAATATTATGTACCTAGGAAAATGTGATGAAATTAGAATGAGAGGCATGGGAGATATGGTAGATGCCATAAAACAAGGTATAGTTGATTTTGAGATTGTGAAGGGGTAAAAAAGCCACAAATGATAACATAGGGCCTATGTACACTAATAAATGATTAAAGAAAAATATAATAGAGGAGCACACTTAGCAATAAGGGCTTACCTCGAGTTTTGAAGAAATTGAATTAGCATGGGACTTAAAATGTTAATTTAAAGGTCTAATGAGCATGAGGAGAATGTGAAATCGATGTGGGAACCCATACATACTAAAATGAGCATCTAATTATAGATGATGAATTTTTAGGATGGTATAGTAGGCCTCGATCATTCACATTAGATATATATGTATATATGAGCTAGTCTCTATTGTACTATGATAGATATATGAGCTAGTCACCATTGCACATGTGGTATGTGAATGAACTTATTGGTGTGTGAATTTGGTTCTTTCCTATTCACATGGATTAAGTTTACTTAGTTCTAGGTGGAATTCTAGATTTCCTTATAATGGGTCATATCTCATTATTATATTTTAGTCAATTATTATTTAATTGTCAGTATTATATTGTTTGTGTTGTCAATGATGTCAACTAATGGTTGTATTGATGTCAACTTTCTATGGTTGAGAAGTTGTTATAATTAAGGAGCTTGTGAATGGTTGTATGTTGTGAGTATTTATTATATTTGATGAGAAGTTTTGATATGCTAGAAAGAGTATTTGAAAGTTGTACCAAACGAGAAAAAGTATCAGATTTTTTTTATGTAGGAAAGAGTAATTGAAGTATATTAGATGTTTAGCATTGTATGTTCCTATAATTTTCTAATGTGATAGTAAGTTATTTGTTCTGGTGTTCTCATGATGATAGTAAGTTAGTATAAGGTATATCTAGAAGATGGAAGTATGAGAAGCTGGAATATGCAGTTTAGAGTATTTGAAGACCTTATGGGAGAATGCTTTATTTTTCTCATCATAAGATGATGGTGGTGTGCAGTTCTATTTATAATGACTATGTTCTATGAATATTTTCACTATCATGTTTTTAAGTCCCCTGTTGTTCTTTTGAAGAAATTTAGATGAGATGTTTTCTGATAGTAAGGTTGGTTGTTAGGAATGGATAGGAAAGGCTCTGATTTCTCTGCATTGTTCTACATTGGTTATTTACAAGTTGCAATTTTGTGGACATGTTCATATGGTTTGTATATTGTTTTAGTTTAGATATTTTATGTTGGTTTTCTCTCCAAGTGAAGATATGCTTTCCTAAGTGTGCTATTGCTTTATGTGTTGGCTTCTAGCTAACTCAGCTATTACAGTGATATAATTCAAGTTTTATTGGACCAGATCTAGAGTGAAGAAAGATTTAAGAGATTAAGAGTGATCATTTCATAGTGTGCTATGTTTTGGATGACATTATGTGCTTTGAATAATTTTATTGAATCGACCGGTAACATGTTTTTAATACTTTTCTATGCATTATGTTTGGGACCAGCTTTGGATAATGTTGTGATGTGTCATTTGGGGAAGACTTATTATGATGTACTTGTGTCCCCTTTATCTCCTGGGCTAGACCACATTGAGTATTTTTTTTCATGGTGGCCGACTTTGTATCAGCATTGCTTATATTTCTTATGGTCAACCTTTCTGAGTTTCTAATGAAAAATCTACTATATATATGTACGCAAATGAATGTGAAAAGTAAGAGTTTATGTGAGAAACTAGTGAAGCATGTGTGGATCGAATGTGAAGACAAAGTAATGCGTATAAGTGAGAGCATAAGTGCAAATTATAGAATTGGATAGAGTGGTTACAGATGTTGATAAGGATATCTTAGATTTTTCATTTCATTTATTTCTTAGTATATGTTGGAAGAGTATGTTTTCTTTAGTAGCTTTGTGAAGATTTTTATCTTGCCTTAATTTTGTCCAAGTCTTTTTGTGATTAATTAGATCCTTGGGGGTGAATTTACATAAACAAAACCTTATTAATTCTTCTATAATTCTGATTTACTAATTATTAATCCAACTAAGCATCAATAAAATATAGAGAAGTGACAACACACACGTGAACAATACATTTATGTAGAAAACCCAATGTGATAAAAACCACTATGAGAATGACACTCACTATATGAAATAATTGATTACAAATTTTTAGGCCAGGAGCTAAGGAACTCACTTTCCTTGATGTTTAGGCACATTGACAAGGATCTAACTAATCCCAAAAGGATGTATTAATGTAGAGGTTAAATATTAATATTGTACAAGCTAGGTGTTTAACCTTGGAGTAAACTCCATAGTTAAGCATGCTTGAGTTGGATTAGTACTAGGATGGGTGACCCCTGAGTAAGGCCCAATGTTTCACCTCTGTGAATATCACCTAGATGCAATGATTGTTAAGCATTTCATTCATTCTCATGAGAGAGGGGTTCTTGTGAACCACTACTCATGAAACATGGACCAATGAGTTTGACTCGTAAACTACACAGTTGAATCCTGATAGCAATATCACAAAATAAGATATCGGCAAAAATTTACTTCTGTAAACTTGTTTTGGCCCACCTGTGTTTCCTTAAAAAATCCATTTTTGGATATTTTACCCAATTTTAAGTTGCATCTTTATTTCATTTTCTCTACTTGGAGTCATTTGAAAATTGGTTTTGGGGATTGAAAATTTATTTTTCATTCATTTAGGGGTTGTAAATTGCACGATAAGTACACATTTTTTGTTGCATTCACTTGCATTGGAATTTCATCTATCAAGATTATTTCAACCCAACGGGCTTATTTTTCACTCATACATTTGATTGTGGTCATACTGAGGATTGAGGGCCAGATCATATTTGTCCTCTATTTTCTCAATTTGGTCTTCAAATTACCTAATATAGGCCTTTTTCTCCAACTTGATTAACTTTTGACAATGGAAATTTTGTAACAAACAAGATATCATCAAAACATTTCTTCCATGAACTTCATTGTGGTCCACCTATATTTTCTAAACAAATTCTATTTTTTTATAGCTTACCCAATTTGAAGTTGCAAGTTTATTCATTTTCTCTATTTGGATCCATTTGGGAAATTTGTTTTAGGGATTGAAAATTTAGTTTTTCATTCTTTCTAAGGGTGTATATTGCACAATAAGTGCACATTTGACTTTGTGTTCACTTTCACATCATTTTGGAATGAAATTATATTGAGTTTCTCACTCCACACAATTATCATACATGGAAGGTCAAAATTGCTAGCAAAATGTGTCTCAACTGTGCAATTACATGTGGTTACTACTTTTCGTAAGTTTTCATTTTAGTATGATTTTCCTTATTATTTCCCCAAAGGTTTGAATTGGATAGATAAGCATGTTGATAATTTTTTGTTATAAGATCATGTCCATTTTTTAAGATATCAAAGTTTTTATTTTTAAAATTGCTAAAAAAAATTGAATCCAATTTTGAAGGCTTTAGAGGCTCTAAAATAGCCTGAAAATATGGGCAACTAGCTTACCAGGTTACTAGGTGATAAAGCATATCACGCTATTTGTGGCACTTCAAATAGTTTTTCACTCAAGCACCTGGTTCAAAAGTTATGGCCTCCGTGAGTTGGGTCTCCTGAAATAGGAAATGTAAAAATGTGTCGAACACATAAATGGGTTGTAAAAGGGACTTACATGTGTTGGTGTGTGTATTGACACATCATAGGGAAATTTTTGATTGGATATAAGATGGGAACCACTTTATAAGTAGTTTTTAGCACATGGTTTTGTGATACCATTTAATAGTTTCACATATTGTATCTCCTATATATCAAGTGTGTGAGATAGAGGTTGTATCGAAGAGTCATATAGCTATTCAATTATCTTTGGATATCTAGTTTGTGATACTCTTGAGAGAAGATTTATTTTCAAGTATATTGTAATTTTTTATTATTTTTTGAATAATATATTGGGTGGCTTTTGGATTGTGTGGTTTTTCCCATGTAAATCATTGTATTTTATTTCTATTATTTATGCTAAGTTTTTGTCATTCTGTTGAAAAGATCTAAGAAATTGTTTCCACTACACTCCCCTCAAGGTTAGTTTAGGAATTTATTCTACTACTTACCTTCCTTAATAAATTTTATAGTTCTTACAATCTAGGGGTCTTTGGAAAATGTTGTATGCAAATCAACCTAAATTTACTAATGTGTGAAAGCAAATCATTCATAGAAATAAAATGGATGAGGAAAAAGAACTCATAGGTTTACATGTACCTAATAACTTGTTATTTCACATTGTATAATAACCCTTTTAAACAATTTATATCAGATTTTTTAACGATATACAGAATCCTTAAAATATATCTCTATGAATTCTTCAAAGGAATTTTGGCAGCACCAAGAAACTAATCGAACAAAAACACTCGAAATCTAATGAACTTCATGTTATGTATGTGGAGCCTAATCAGACTCAGTTTCTTTTGGCACGGTTCCCCCCCAGACATATCTATTAGAGCCCCTTGCGGGGTCCTGGGGCAGCGCCCCAGGCAAGGTCAAGTGGCAGAGCCCCTGATGGGGTCAAGGGGCAACGCCCCTTACAGGGGCCCTGTGGGGCAGCGCCCCAGGGTGGGCTCGAGGGGTAGCGCCCCTCAACACCAATAATGACTTAATAATATTGTAAAGGGTCGACCATTGATTTTCTATTAGTCAGATTATTTTTTCCCTAATTAGGAGGTCAAATATGCTTGTGAAAAGGGCTTAGGGTTTCAAGATTTCATTGTATGAGGGATTTTTTGTAGTTTCCTGTGACGGTATTGAGTTGCAGGTTTCAGATTGTAATCACTGGATAATAATAAAAATATTTGACTCGTTGTTGGTGGACGTAGCCCAGGGATTGGGTAAACCACATTAAATCTCTGTGTCATTTGTGTTCTCTTCCGTGTTTATATTTGCATTATTCTGCTTATTATTCTAACACTTCACACATACTACTAAATAGTTGATGGTACAAATTTGCAGAAATGAATAACTAACTATTTACTATCATAAAATGAATTCAAATAGAAAATAATATTTTCACAACTTCTATAATAATATTATTCAAACGAAGAGCAAAATGATATATGTGGGCACAACCAAGATTACACAATTTTTAGAGAAACTTCACCACACTAGAAACAACTATTTGGAATGATAAAATAATTGTTCTAAAAATTAAACAAGGGAAAAGCACATTCTATTTTTTTTAAGCTACTAAAGGATTTATGGAAATCAAACGAGAACTGAATTACTTGAAAACCCTATCAAAATACAACAAACTACACTATTGAACTCCAAACACAAACAAAAGGAATTTATTATTATTTTATTAATAATGGTACATAAATATAGGTTTGGTAGATTAAATTAAAAAATGCAAAAACTTCTGAACCCATACTAATCTTCTATACAAAACCCACAACAAACAAAGACATTATTGATTGTAGTGTGTAGAAAACCCTAAAAGGAACAAAACCCTCCAAAATGATATAATAATTATCATAACATCCACAAGAGGGTATATGCATAAAGATGAATGCAAATATATAAAAATACACCAAAACAAAAAAATGTATGAAATCCCAAACTTATCACTTGAAATCACACACTGTAATAATACAAATCTAAAAATTGTTGAATTGTCAAATCCTTTAGCACAATGGTAACCTATGGATTAGCTTAATCTCAAAAAACCATCTCCTCCTAACCTTATATCATGTAGAAACCATAATAATTTTGCTCAAAGAGTCTCTATCTCCACTAGTTTATCAGTCACTAAATAAATAAGCCAAAGCTCTCAAAATAAGCAAATGAGAATGCCCAAAATGTGAAATCGCCTCCAAATGTACAAAGGGGAAAACCCAAATGACCCCCTTTTGGAAAATAATATTGAGAGGGGGGGGTGAATACACATAAATAAAAACTCCTAGATAATCAACCATCAATGTTATCCACCATACAACTTATTAAGTAACTAATGTACAAAAGCAATAACACATGAACACCAAGATTTTTATACGTGGAAAACCCAAACTAAGAAAAATCACTATGAGCACTTGCCCACAAAGATAAATCATTAGTATATAGTTTGATTAAAAATATAATAGGATCTCACTATTTTGGACTTGCAAAGAGAGGCTCGCTGCTAATATAACACCAAATATAGATAGGAGCTCACTTCTCATAACTTGCAAATAAAGGCTCACTGCAAAGTAGTAAAATACTTAAAAGAACATGTGAACCCAAGGTTCACTATCCTACGGACAAGATACATACAACTCTTCACAATAGATAAGGATAAATTATCTCAGTAATGTAGTTGATTTGATAAACTCTGTCAATCTCAGCAACACACTATATATGCCATTACTTCCTTGTCACAGTCACAAATAGAAACCAAATAAACTAAAATCTGCTCTTCTAAACTCTTCTTATAATTCTCTCTTAATTTTTTCCAAATCACCCACTATACCTATATACAAGATAGGTCAATGGAATTACAACAAGGTCGGCCATGCCAAAATAAAATTAAAAGAAAATTACAAGTCGGTCATGTCAATAAGAAATTACAATAAGGTCCAATGCAAAGAGCAACTAGACAAAAACATAGGTCACACATGACATGAATCCATCTGAATAAGAGATTAACATTAAATGTAATACCCAAATTGAAAACATGAAGCGTGATCCACTCCAGGAGAATTAGGGACCATGAGCACATTGCACATTGCACATTACCCAATACTGATATACAATCACCAAAACAAATTCCATATTCATCTCAAATGTGTAGCATCTATTGGTTTACCCTACTAAACATGGTTTACTGAGAGGGGGATGAATCATAAAATATTGAGCCTCAATACTTTAAATCTAAACCTCAGATTCATCTCGGTGAATCAAACAATAACAGCAATTGAAACTTGAAAACTCTTCACAAACTTGATAAAAGCATATAACTTAAGAAAATAAAATTCACAGTTATCAAGCATCATATGTAACACAAGATTTAACAAGGAAACCTAGTTTGGTAAAAACCTTTGTGGGAATTGTCACCCACAAAAAGAAATACTCTTCTAAAGTATGTTCGGTTAATATCCAACCCTATTACAGATTACAATGCACATTTGTTAGATGTGACCCTATTAGGGGATTTACCTTAGACCTATTAAGATATTCACCCTATTAGGAGTGGCCTATTTAGAAGGCTTAAAAATTCATCCTAGAATGTTATCTTTCTCAAGGGTTTACAAAAGGACTTGTTAGATCCCCTTGGTTAAGTGATTTTCTGTTACAAATTTTAGTAAGCAACAGTGTACTGACGTGACATGTGATTCTGCAACTATACTTTTCTTGATCAAATCCTTTTTTCTCTCTTTGAAACTTACTAGCACCTACAACTCATCAACACATCAGTCTCTCCTCTAGACTAGTTATCCAACTCTTTCACTACTTTGCTCGATAGATCTCTGACTTATCACTTCACTAGCAACTCTTTATAAACATAGAGACTCATCAATATATAGGCCTTTTTTTTGCCTCTTAATCCTATTGGTTGGGTTTTCCCTCAATTGCGCTCAGCCGTCCGATCTTCTCAAATGAACTGATTCAATGTATCTGCAACTCAGTTAAGCGGTTAACCATGCCTCGTGACTTGTAGTTTTCTTGGAACTCACAAATTTCTTATGTTTCTTAATCTACATCACTTATTTTGAATTTTACTTTTCATGACTATAGATCTTGCAACAGACTTCATCTTCATGCTTAGCAACTTCTTGATCTGCACACCTTTGCATTAAATTCATTCTACTCCTTGTATTCAATCTTTTTTCATGCTTTGTTCCTTTCTCAGTGACTTCGGTGAATACCTTCACTCATATCTAACTTCACTCAGTTACCAACCTTTCTTAGTAATTGACCTTGCTTGGTTTTCAACTTTGCTCGGTGACTGTCTTTGTTTTTCTCGACTGACAAACACTTCATTTCTCGATAACTAGGTTTTTCCCTTTACCGACTTGACCTTTCTACTTTACCGACTTAACAACATCAAATTTGAAGTAAGAAACAATTATATCAATATTTCCTTATCATTGTCTGATCTTTATTATATGTCAAATTAAGTTCCTCTCCAATTAATATGGCATCTTAATATAAAATAGAAATCAATTTCCTGACATCAATGACAAACTAAAAAATGATCTAATTATTCTACTTGCTTGTATTCATCTGAAACTCAATCTTCATCACCATTACCATCAGTTTGTTAACAATCTCCCTATTTGGCATTGATGGAAACACTATCAATTGATGATGGTATGCTCTGATCTCTTTGTACTATATTTTCTCCCTCTTAACTTGTTCTTCCTCTTTTCCTTCTATTACATTCTCCCTCTTTAATGTAGTATCCTTTACTTTTATTCATCACTTACTTCTCTCTTATACTTCTCCCTTGTGCTTATTTCTCCCTTGTGCTTACTTCTCCCTTGTGGAGTCATCAATTGCATACTTCTCCCTCTTTGACAACAATGCCAAAGATCCATACTCCTGAAATATTGTTTAGGTGGTGAAACATACCTTTCATGTACTGATTTCTGTTTGCATACATAATTGCTTTCACAACTTCAGGCATTACCTAAAGTGTGATCACTCAGCATCAACTCAAAATTTAGATATTCTAATGTGTTCTAGAATTGATGCAACATGCCTTTTTCATTTAATGAATGTTGGATAGGGGTAAAACCCCTAATTTACCTCTGAGATAATCAAAAGAATCCTTCAGTAGTGGCTTGGTGAATATGTCAGAAAGCTTCTCTTTTGAATTCATATACTCCAATATTACAAGCTTGTCTTGTAGTTTCTCTCTCAAGTAGTGATACTTGATAGATATGTGCTTGGTCTTTGAGTCCATTACCAGATTCTTTGATATGTTTATTGTACTTGTATTGTCACAATAGATAGTGAGTGGCTCATTGATCTCTTCTTGCATAGCTTCTAGTAGCTATTAGATCCACACAATATTTGCATAATTCATAATTGCAGCAACATACTCAGCCTCGGCAATAGACTGTGATATACAACTTTTTTTCTTGCTTATCCATGTAACTATTCTTTCTCATAAAAATAATGTTCCTCTTCTTGTACTCTATCTTTCATCAATGTTTCCAGCCCAATCAGTATCAGTATATACTTTCAAGTCAAAGTCTCCTCATTTATTGTAAAGTAGGCCGAAATCTTTAGTGGCTTTTAGATATCTAAAAAATCTCTTAACTACAGACATATGTGTTTCCTACGGATCAAAATAAAACCTTGCAATAATTCTTACTGCATAAGCAATACCAGGTCTGTTGTGCACTATATATTGCAACTTACCAATCATGGATCGGTCGAGTGTCTCATTGACTTCTTTTGACTCATCCTCTTTAGATAACTTGCATCCAATGACCATCTGTGTTCCAACCGGTTTTGAGTCATCCATACCAAAGGTTTTTAGGATCTCCTTGATATATTTTTCTTGTGTAATATAGATCCCATCCTTTACCAGTTGAATTTGAAGTCCAAGAAAGAAGTTAATTTCTCCAATCATAGACATTTCAAAATCCTTTCTCATCTCCTCAGCAAAAGATCTGTACAATGTGTCATTGCCTTAAAAGATAATGTCATCAACAAATATGTCAGCAATTAAACCTTGTTATTACTATCACATTTTAGATACACATTATTGTTGTCACTAGTTCTTTGAAATCTTATTTTTATTAGATATGAATTCAATCTCTCATACCATGCTCGGGGTGCTTGTTTCAAGCCATACAGTGCTTTGTGTAATTTTCATACCATGTATCGGTTATTATTCTCAGCAAATCCTTCAGCTTGTGCAATATATACTTCCTCTTCAATAATACCATTGTGAAATAAAAACTTAACATCCATTTGATAAACTTTGAATCCCTTATAAGTCGCATATGCTAGTAGAATCCTTACTCCTAATCTAGCAACAAGTGCAAAAGTTTCACCATAGTCAATTCCTTCTTCTTGTGCATACCCCTTGCAAACTAATCTTTCCTTATTTCTATTTACATTACCATGCTCATTCAGCTTATTTCTAAAAATCCACTTAGTACCGATTACGTTCTTATCTTTTGGTCTCAGTACCAAAGTCCATGTATTATTATTTTGAATTTGATATATCTCTTCCTTCATTGTCATCCAATCTTCACTTTATAAAGCATCATTTACTTTTCTCAGTTCAAGTTCAGATATTAGACATGTGTTTTCTCTTACCTTTCTTCTTGTTTGAACTCCAGCAGTCTTATCTCCAATGATTTTTATCAGTGAGTGGTGTCTCTTTACATGCTTTGCCAATATGGGCTCGATAGTTGTTGGTATCTATTCATTTCCATCATTTGGTGGAAACTCTCTTTGCTCATATTCTTCCTCGGTTTGTTCTTTCGGTAGCGTGTGAGGAATCTTGGTTTGTACATAAACAAATCTCTAATAATCCTTGGGTTCCTTCTTGTTGTCTTCATAATTCTTCTCTACAAATTCATCAATCCTCACATTTGCATTTTCTACAATTTTGTTAGTACTATTATTCAAACATTTGTAGGATTTTCTTTTAGTAGATTATCCCAAAAATATTCCTTCATCTCCTTTAGAGTCAAACTTTCCATCTCTTGCATCTTTAAGAATATAACACCTACTTCCAAATACTTTGAAGTAACTTACATTCGGTTTGTGTCCATACCATATCTCATAAGGTGTTTTGTTTGTTCCCTTCTTTAGTTGGACTTGGTTAAGTGTATAAGAAGCAGTTTTGACTACTTCTCTCTAGAAGCTTTGAGAGATCCCATTATCAATCATCAGTGTTATTTCACAATCCACAATGGATTTGTTTCTCCTTTCAACTATACCATTCTATTGTGGTGTTCTCAGTGCAGACATCTGCCTCTTTATATCATGTTCATTGCAGAAGAGTGTAAATTTATCAGATGTAAACTCTCTGCCTCTGTTAGATCTTAGACATTTCATCTGTCTCCCTGTTTCTTTTTCAACTCTATCCTTGTACCACTTAAACATTTGTAATGCATCAGATGTTTCTTTTAAAAACATAACTGACATCATTCTAGAATAATCATCAACAAACAATATGAAGTATCTATCTCCATAGTATCTATGTGTTCTCATAGGAGCACATAGGTCGGTGTGTACTGATTCTAATTGTTAGAATACTTCAGGGATAACTGAGAGGGGGGGGGTGAATCAGTTATCAGCAACTTTATATTTTTCTTATACTTATTAATCCGGATTGATACTAAGTAAATGCACATTCAGATAACACATTACACAACACACAATTTGATTATGGGGAAACCAAATGGTAAAAACCCCGGTGGGAATTAGCACCCACAAAGAACTATACTGGTTTATAGTAATCCCTGTTAAAAGATCATTCAACCTTGTTAGGATTTGTTCATTACAATGCAGTAGTATAGTGACCTGGTTAAGAGTCTGACCCTGTTAGGAGTCTTTTACAATAACCCTATTAGGGGTGGTGGACTCACTATCCAAGTGGTGAAGGCTACAACCTTCTGGTTAATTGATACACACTGCATCAACAAGGTGAACTGTTGTTTGTGACACTGCTTGTCTGATTAGTTCCTTTTGTGTGCCGATTCTTTAACCTCTTATAAAGAACTACAACAATATTCTCTGTGTTCTGAAAGCTTCTACTTCAATATCTATATTATCAACATATGATAAATATAGCTCTGTTGCTTTAACACTCTGTACTATTTTTCTTATCTCTGGCTTTCGCAACTCTTCTTATCACAAATGAC
>MU227273.1:1588459-1614988 GCA_018584345.1 Thuja plicata
AAGTCTTTAGAAAACTACATGGTCTCATCTAGAATGTTGATTTTGCTTTCATAGTCTATTGTCAATGTAGTCATTAACTTGTCCATTATGTCTTCTTCTGAAATTTCTCCTCCATTGTTTCTAATTCCAGATATTGCTTCATTTATCCTGTGATTATAAGCTCTAATGTTTTCTTCAGGTAACATTTCAAGACTATTATATTTCTTTTTCCATGGCTTTCTGCGCGCATTCTTTGCTTGGATGTCTCCTTCAAACATATCTTCCAAATACTTCCATATGGTATAAGCTCAATCAACTTTCTTGATCTTAGAAAATTCACTGTCTGATAGGGAACTAATAAGGGCTTCTTTGGAAATAGCATTTTTTGTGAATACCTCCTTTTGTTTGTTTGTAGCATCATCCTTTGCAAGGTCTTTTAAAGATGGAATATCAACTTCTTGTATAGCAATCTCAAAGCCAACACATTATAGATGTGTTATCATTTTTTTCTTCCAATCCAGATAGTTCTCTCCATCGAACTTAGGAATATGTTTTCTAAAGTATGCCATCTAATCTACCTTAAGTTGTTAGGCTTTCTCTCCAAGGCACTTGGCTCTGATACCAATTGTTAGAATACTTCAGGGATAACTAAGAGGGGAGGTGAATCAGTTATCAGCAACTTTATATTTTTCTTATACTTATTAATCCAGATTGATACTAAGTAAATGAACATTTAGATAGCACATTACACAACACACAATTTGATTACCAGGAAACCAAATGGTAAAAACCCCAGTGGGAATTAGCACCCACAAAGAACTATACGGATTTAAAGTAATCCTTGTTAAAAGATCATTCAACCCTGTTAGGAGTTGTTCATTACAATGGAGTAGTATAGTGACCTAGTTAAGGGTCTGACCCTATTAGGAGTCTTTTACAATAACCCTATTAAGGGTGGTGGACTCACTGTCCAAGTGGTGAAGGCTACAACCTTCTGGTTATTTGATACACACTGCATCAACAAGGTGAACTGTTGTTTGTGACACTGCTTGTCTGATCAATTCCTTTTGTGTGCCAATGCTTTAACCTCTTCTAAAGAACTACAACAATATTCTCTATGTTTTGAAAGCTTCTACTTCAATATCTATATTATCAACATATGATAAATATAGCTCTATTGCTTTAACACTCTGTACTGTTTTTCTTATCTCTGGCTTTTACAACTCTTCTTATCACAAATGACCTTCTATAAGTACATTCTCAAAGTATGAGATCATGGGACCTGTAAGACAACTCTTCATAACATCCTTGTCAGCTCTACTAAGCACGCAAGCATAATTACAACCGCACAAGTATAAACTAAATAGACGCGTCGCTTCACTAAGTCAGCTTCACCAATTTAACCATAAATTTGCAATCTTCTTGAAACACGTTTGGTGCCTTTGCATTAATATCACCAGCTCATAACTAATCATGAATATACACACGCATATCCTGAAGATAGGTGCAACTCAATAATATGTCACATATGTCGGCCTTAAACCGTTATACTCCCAGAACTGTAACCGCCAATAACAGAATTACATATCTTTACTAAAACCTCATTTCTGGATCTGCGTGTATGAACATAGCATAATAAACATGTCAAAAACATGTATGTATCCACGCAAGTCTTCATGTCATCATATGGATAAGTACATACAAAATTATTGTTTTGTATTATATTTTGTCATCAATGACAAACATACAATCAATCAACTGTTCAGAATCAAATCTCCAACACTAATATACCTTGTGTAGTATAGGTTTTTCTTGTAAATCTTGATTTATTCATTTTACCTACTTGACATCCTTTACACATTACATTCTTAGGTTTTTCTAGACTCGATAGACCTCTTACTTTTTTCTTCTTACTTACTTTGATTAAGTTGTCAAAATTAACATTACATATCCTTTTGTGCCATAGCCATACATCTTCAGTCTTAGAAAATAGAAAACTCTTTATGGATGTATCAAGGTAGAATAATTTACCTTTAGATTGACCTCTGGTAGCAATCAAACTTCCCTTCTGATCAAAAACTTTAACCTTCTTGTTTTTAAATTCTAGTTGGTGACTAGTATTGTTTAACTTTGCCACACTCAACAAATTGTATTTCAAGCCTTCAACCCAATAGACATCATCATACTTAGTATTTTTCAGCATAATTATAGAACCTTTTCCTTTTACAGGATATGGGGCATCATTTCCAAATCTAACATTACCACCATTATGCTCTTTCAAATTAATAAACTTGTCAGTATCACCAGTCATGTGGTGTGAGAAATCATTGGCTATAATCCATGTATCATTTTTACTTACTTGTAATATTAGGGCCTTTTCTTCAATGTACCTCGCTTCATCAGATTCATCTTGAATAGAAACATAAACAAATTCTTCTTCATCATCACTGGTTTCATCATTAGATGAACCTCCTTCAGCAATGTAGCATGCTTTCTTTCCTTTGTTCTTGAAATCTCTAAATCTTCTAAATATGTTCTCAGATTTGTTGTTATCTATGTTATCTCTTTTCTCATTATTGCCAAGATAATTAGAAACTATGTGACCAATCTTTTTGCATGAAAAAAAATTCAAAGGTAGCTTACCTATGTACTTTCCTTTACCTCTTGGTAGTCTCCTAGCCAATAATGCTTCAAATTTAGCTTCATCCTTTTCATATTCAGCATATAGATCTTCAAGCTCACTCTTACAAATATGAAACCTTTCACTAGCACTACTTTCGTATTCATCACTAGATCTAGAATCTCAAGAATTCCCAATATTCAAGGATGATTTGAATGTAGATTCAATCTTAGAAGTAGTAGGAAAACTATTATCAAAATCCTTTAGCTCAAAAGCAGTTATCTTATCGATTATGGCATCCAAATTAACAACCATCTATGGAATGGATCTCATCTCTTGAATAGAAGACACACGGATGGCATAGATAGGTAGAAGTATTCTAATAATCTTTCTTGTAACATCATCTTCATTAATGGTTCCACCAGCACCTCTAATTGTAATAGCAATCTCCTTTAGTCTTGTGTTGTATGCAATAATTTTTTCTCATTCTTTCATTTTCATTGACTCAAACTTTCCTCTTAAGCTTTTAGCCTTAGCTTTTTGAACATGTTGATCTTTGTCAAAAACTAGTGTAAGCCTATCCCACATCTTCTTAGCAATAGTACAACCTTCTAAAGCAATGAACTCTAGGTCGGTGAGACTAGAAGTTATCTCTATCATCACTTGTGTATGTTCTTGTCTTTCTCTTATCTGCGCAAGTGTTAGAGGACCAAATAGTGGAGGTGAGTACTCATTTTCAATATGATCTTGTGCATAATCTCCAATACTAGATATGTGAAGCCTCATTCTGTTCTTCCATGTAGAAAGTTTATTTCTATTCAAATTCGGTGCTTCCCTCTTATACATCTTTTGAACTTTAGCTCAAGTACCTTTAAATGTATCTTCTCAGAGCACTATCTCTGATAATAATTGTTTTTTTACCCTACTAAAGATGGTTTACTGAGAGGGGGGTGAATCGGAAAATATTGAACCTTAATACTTTAAATCTAAACCTCTGATTCAGCTTGGTGAATCAAACAACAATAGCAACTGAAACTTGAAAACTCTTCACAAACTTGATAAAAGAAAATAACATTCACAGTTATCAAGAATCATATGTAACACAATATTTAATGAGGAAACCCAATTTGGGAAAAACCTTTGTGGGAATTGTCACCCACAAAAATAAATACTCTTCTAAAGTATGTTCGGTTAAGAGCCAATCATGTTAAAGATTATAATGCACATTTGTTATATGTGACCCTGTTAGGGGATTTACCTTAGACCTGTTAAGATCTTCACCCTATTAGGAGTGTTCTGGTTAGAGAGCTTGAACATTCATCCTAGAATGTTGGGTGGTCCCACAATAGTGTGTCCCAAATTTTTTAACATCCTAATTTTTGTTGAAATTGCACATTTTTAAGAAAATATGATGATTTAAGCCTTGGGAGCTCCCATTTGAAGGAGTAAATTGAAAATAGTTAGATAAAAGCCTCTTGGATCAAAATCCATTGGGTATAATCTCTCTACTCCTCACTCACACCTATAATCGAGTCTCCTTTGCACCCATCAAAATGCTGACAAAAAATCACTTTGACATTAACTTTTTGTGGGATCAAATAAATTCTTTTGAAAAACCCAAATACAGGATGATAGTACTCAGAGAAAGCTTTCTAATGATTATGATTTTTATATATTATGAGTTTATTAAGACTTTTCTTTTTAAGTTTTACTAAAGATAGGTTGTCTGACCATTTAGCGACTTCTCTATTCGACGCTTGTGGAAAAATAGTAAATTAGGCAAAAAAAAATTATGAAAAATATCTAGGAAACAGGTATTTATGTTACCTTTCTATCAAAAAAAGCATAAATGAATTTTGATAAATAGAGGTAGAGTTAGAGTGATCCAAGTGAACCTATATCCAAATTATAGTTAATGTCACTTCATAACTCACTAAACTATAAAATATTCAACCAAATTGAATGAAACCAAATAGATTCTCTAGATATTGGTGTTACAGCCTAAATTCAAAATAATTACTTTCTTCTCATTTTTATAAAAAAAGTTATGTTGATCAAAGCAAGTGTCACTCCTGAAAAATGTTGATTTTTCACACAAACAATTTTTGAAGGATAAGGAAAAATGGATACAAATAAATTCCAATTTTTTTTTAAAAAATATATTTATAAACTAGAAACAAAATGTTAAAAGTCACTAGTCTACATCATCATCAAATTATTAATACTTTTATGACAATAGGTATCCGAAAGTGAAGTTTTTTTTCAGAATGTTCATTTTAGTGTCAAAGTTGGCCAAAAAGTGGGACACAGTTTTGTGGGATCACCCTGTTACCTTTCTCAAGGGTTTACAAAAGGACTTGTTAGATCCACTCGGTTAAGAGATTTTTTGTTACAAATGTTAGTAAGAAAAAGTGTACTAATGTGACCTATGATTCTACAACTATAATTTTCTTGATCAGATCCTTTGTCTGCTCTCTAAAACTTATTGGCACCTAAACTCATCAACACATCAGTCTCTCCTCTAGACTGGTTATCCAACTCTTTCACTACTCTACTCAGTAGCTCTCCAAATTATCACTTTGCTAGCAACTCTGTATAGACATACAAACTCATCAATATATAGGCCTTTGTTTTTCCTCTTAATCCTATTGGTTAGGTTTTCCCTAAATTGCACTCAACTATCTGATCTTCTCAATTGAATTGATTCGATGTATCTACAACTTGGTTAAGTGGTTAACCGTGCCTTGTGACTTGCACTTTTTTCTTGGAACTCACAACTTTATTTTTCCTCTTAATCTACATCACTAATTTTGAATTTTATTTTTCATGACCATAGATATTGCAACATACTTCATCTTTGTGCTTGAAAACTTCTTGATCTGCGTGTATTTACATTAAATTCATTCTTCTCCTTGTATTCAATCTTTTTTCATTCTTTTTTCCTTGCTCAGTGACTTTGGTGAATAGCTTCACTCGGTATCTGACTTCACTTGGTTACCAACCTTGCTCGGTAACTGACCTTTCTTGGTTGTCAACTTTTCTCGGTGACTATTTTTGTTTTGGTTGACCGACAAACACTTCACTGCTCGGTAACTAGGTTGTTCCCTTTACCAACTTGACCTTTCTTCTTGACCGACTTAAGAATATCAAATGTTAAGTAAGAAAAAAGTATATCAATAGTTCCTTATCATTTTCTGATCTTTATTATATGCCCAATTAATTTCCTCTCTAATTGATATGGCATCTTAATATAAACCAGAAATCAATTTCTTGACATCAATGACAAACTAACAACAGATCTAATCATTCTACTTGCTTGTATTCTTCTGAAATTCGGTCTTCATCACCATTACCATCAGTTGGTTAATAGCATCACACTGCCCAAAGAACCACATCACTTTCCATCTATCTTCAAACCTCCACACACCAAGGTGAGATCCAAAATCCATGTCAAAAGACATATTACTTTCTAGTTGTCCATGTGAGAAGTCATCATGACATTTTTTGGGACCACAATACAAACTAATCATAACTGCATCACTTGGTAACAATATTTTTGGATCACCAGGAATTATTTTTGGATCACCATGAAACACCACAACCAAGAAAAATACCAAAACATAATACAAATCTCATATGCACATCTTCACCCTTTATTTTTTGAGGAAAAACCCTCTAGAAAACATAACTAAATAACTGGCAACTTCAACTGTATACCTCTAATACTAAACCACCGACTTCCAGAATAGAGAATATAACACTAAAGAATTTTCAATCAGAATTCTCATTTGATCTCTAGAAAATATACATATCTTCCACTATTTTGTAGCACTATCATGTCTAGCACACAACCTTACATCTTACAGACCAACTTCCTTCTTTTGGACTTATCCAAACCACCAAATATACCTGAACGTGTCTTTAGAAAATACCTCTAGACCATAGTTTTTGACATCAATGACACCAAACAATAACAACCAAACATATATTTCCAACATTATCAAAGCCAAGTAATGGAAGACCAGCTATATAATAAGAAAATTCTTTCTAGAATTTTATAGGTATCATATTCTGATAGAAATTAAGATTCACTCTATAGTCATTTACTATTGAATACTTGTCATTGTTAGTATCAATTATATTTGAGATGACATCAATCATGTTATTTTTGAGCACATCTAAACACTAAGAGGGGGTGAATTAGCATAAACTAAAACTTATTCACTGAACTTTAAACCATTAAATAAGTCTTAGCAGAAGTAAACAATAGAAACAATCAGAATATACAAAGACACGAAGATTTTTACATGGAAAACCAAAGAAGGGAAAAACCAAAATGAGGATTAATTCACAATAAATGAAACAATTTTTATAAAAACAAATTAGGCTTAGAACCAAGGAAGTGCTTTTCTCCCTAAACTTGCAAGTTAAGGTACACTCCCCTAGGGTAAGATACAATGTACTTCCAAATTGAAGAGCACTTCTTCAAGAAAAGATGCAAAGATTTTACAATTATACAAAATGGAATATTTTTTGTGGACAAACATTTAATAGATGTAGATGATGCAATCCTCTTTGAAGCCCAAACAAACTATTATACTAATTCCTCACACTTCATTGTTCTCTAAATTCTTACTGCTATGATTTTTGTATCATACAAATTCACATTGATTCTCACATCCACATCATAATTAAACATTAAAAAATGAGTTATCATTCCTTATATATCATTTGCAAGATCTCAAACCATTTAGTAAGTCAGCCCAAAAAGAATGATAAAATAAAATTTCATGACCTAAAGTAGACCATCCTTTAAAACACATTCCTTGATCTCTAAATTGGGTTGAAAATAAACATATATTGTAACTAATCCTTATTCACATATTAATAGTTCCTTCAAGCCAAAACAATAGGTCAAGATTGATCATGATTGAAGAGAAGAAAACTGGTCTTCCCAAAGACAATTTGTTGCTAACATCAACCTTCATACCTTAAGAGATATATCAAAAATATTATGCAGACCAAATTAATGGCACTATAATCCGTCTACAATATTTCAATAATGATTCTTGGAGACATCAAACATCAAGTGCAAGTGTTGCAGAATATTATCACCCAACTGATAATCACAGTGTAGACCAGATAGATAGTATCGCACCAACTTAATATTTCTTATGCATCATAATACCAACAGCCCTAAAACTTGTGATTCTAATCCAATAAAATATCATAAGAATCATATCAAAAATAAAAAATCCATATCTATGACCGTAGTACAATGTTGATCAATCTAGCAAGCCAACTGAGATGTGAACTTTTGGCAAACTATTAACTAGAATACAAATACTAACAAATTTCTCTATACATGTCACTAGCTCATGAAACTTGGCAGAGTGGTGTATGATACTATCCTTAAAATGATTTCAAAACTACATAGCCATATCATGTAGGGAAAATAAATTTTGAGTAAAAGTATCAACACATATACACAGGGAATCATGAAAATTTTCTCTTAAAAGAATTTCCTCAATCTCCCAATCAAAATGAAGATCTCAAACACCCAAATATTGATACTCAAATTATATAGACTCTAACCAAAAAAACTGCACCATATAAACAATTCAAGAATGGACCAATACATACTATGTTATTTATGTCATTTATTCTCGACTAAAATGGTGTCCTCAGATGATTCTCTAGACTACCTTATTCATCTCTGATCATTTGCACAACTGCACTTGAAAGTATCTTCAACACGGGCATGTATAA
Organism: Thuja plicata; assembly: GCA_018584345.1. Taxonomy (NCBI): domain Eukaryota; kingdom Viridiplantae; phylum Streptophyta; class Pinopsida; order Cupressales; family Cupressaceae; genus Thuja; species Thuja plicata. The sequence continues at coordinate 1,596,828 of MU227273.1, forward strand.
TCAAGTACATCAGAGATCTCCCCACATACATAGACACATCAATGATCATCTCATATACTTTATTTATGTCCTTAGTGACAATAAATATTGTAATATATCAAGTTGACATCAATGACAACACATATTGCCAATAATATCCATGTTTGTCATTGATGTCAACACTTAATATATAATTACCTAAATATCTAAAATACTTCCCATGTCACTGATTATTATTAAACTTAAGATATTATTACACAAATATATATAAGACCTTTTATGATGGATTTGGGTCCCCTTTATCTCCTGGGGTAGACCACATAATTTTTTTGTGTTGAAAATGGTCGACTTTGTGTTAATAATTCTTACATATTTTATGTCCAACCTTGTTGATGTTTCCAATAAACAAATCTTTATACATATATGAGGATAAAAGGATGAGATAGATATGAGAGTGTGTAAGATAATTTTGAAGTATGTGTGACTCAAGTGTGAAGGTTAAGATTGTGTCAATAAGGCTGAATAGAGGTATAAATTATTGAATCTAACAGAGAGGTCACTCTAGAAAATATTCTATTTACATTCATTCACTATGTTTGTTGGGAAACAGTGAGCTTCTTTTGCATATTTTTTTAGATCTATATTTGTTTTTTATATTTTCTTGAGTATTAGTTAGATCCTTAGTAGTGCGCCTAAAATAGTAGGAACAGTGAGTTCCTTGGCTTCAAGCCTAAAATATTGTAATTTAGTATTGGCATATAATGAGTATATTTCTCACCATGGTTATTCGCATCTTGTGTTTTCCACATAAATTTAGTGTTCATGTGTAGGTGTTATCATTGTTATATATATTTTTTATAGTTAATTGGATTGATAAATAGTTACTAAGAATTAAGGAAAAAAATTTAAGTTTTTTATGTGTTGATTCACTGCCCCCTCTTAGCACCTAGTGGTGTCCTATTAGGAATAACAGTCCACAAAAAAACTAAGAGGGGTGGGTGAATCAGTTGTGATATAGGTTATTAAACTTTAAAATTTACAAACCAAATCTGCAAATGTAAATGATAACACAGTAAATTCCAACACCATAACACAATATTTATTGTCGAGGAAACCCTGTTAAAGGTAAAACCTTGGTGGGAATTAACACCCACAAATAATTTACTGAGAGTATAGTATCCCTTTTAAAATATTTACCCCTATTAGGAGCTTGTTACAACATTACAGTATATAGTCCCTATTAGGATTCAAGAGAAATAGTAGGCTCATTGCCAAGGCACACTTCCTAAAGAAGGTTAAAGCCACCCTCAAGGATTCACAATCCAAACAAGTGTATATAGAAAATATACAATCCAGTGAACTGTCTGATACCAAATTTCTTTGCTTGGTCAGTTCCAATGAATTACTCTTCTCATAAACTCTACTCTACATCCAGCAGTCAAACAAGCTTCGCAGCTTTCACTTATCTTCCTTTCAATCTCTATCACATCTTTTAAAAAAAAAATATCATTCATATATACCCTCTTACAATAATTCATTAGGTCATCCAGTTAAGCTTTCCTAATACACAAATAATTAATTAGGTCAGCCAATTAAGGCTTTCCAATGTACAAATAATTATATAACCCCTTTCTAAGATGCACACGGTACCTATAACAAGTAAACATCATTTACAATCCATCATTTATGCTTCCAGATATGCAATCCACTCTCATAATTCATTTTACATGCTACATGTCTGAAGTTGGCTAGCAATTAGGTCTTCTTCAAAATACACGCCACAACTGATGTCACCAGTCATCAAACAAAAATCAAACTCAACCCATTATCCCAACATATGTCGGTTGTCCACCAATAAGCTTGCTTCATATGAAACATCTTCGCCAGAAATATATACCCGAAACACAGAGACCTGCTCTGTCTAGAATCATAGTTACATTCCAGAAACCAGTCTTCATTAAATCAACTATAACATCCGCAATATGCAACATAAAGCCAAGAAACCTTAGGAATAAGGTCAACACACATCCTTCTACATAAATCCAACTTTGATCATTCTGAATCATCCATACAGTGTCCGTACACTTCTTCCAGTCAGGTAACTAGTATGTCCTCTTCACAAAAATATATGTTGACATCAGTGACAAAACATGAATATCAACAAAATGATCAGTAACCAAAACTGATATCATCCAACAATCTCCCCCTTTGGCATTGATGGAAAAATATGGGAAAACTCATATGCATCAGCCCAAAAGTACTCTCTCTCAATACAATCTTCTCAATATCCTCAACACAAATCTCTCAAAATAGTAGGGATTTTCACATAGATTCCTTCCCCCTTTGGCAGCAATGGAAAAGGGTGCCATAACTCATTTATAGTCTTCTGTAAGGTGTATCTTTTTCAAATCTTCATATCCATCAACCAGGTGCAAGATCACCCAAATATACTCCATAGTATTCTCCTGCGATCACTCCCCTTGAGGATTAGATCCATACATCAAGTCTAGAGAATGATATAGCTCTGAGATCCACTGGACTGATGCATATCTACATCATTTAATTACCACTGGGAGGGGCCATCACCCCAAGCATGCCTCTGAGATATTCAAAAGCATCTTTTGGAAAAGGTTTAGTAAATATATATGCTATATGTTCCTTTGTGCTAATATACTCCAGTTTAATCTATTTATCTTCTACCTTCTCCCTCAAGAAATGATACTTAATAGAAATATGTTTAGTCTTTGAATGCATTACAGGATTATTTGACATATTCAATGTGCTAGCGTTATCACAATGGATAACCACTGGTTCTTCAAAAATTATTCCAATGTCCTTCAGCATTTGTTTCATCCAAACAACTTGTGTATAGTTTATTGCAGTAGCAACATACTCTGACTCAACAAAAGATTGAGCAATACAGTTCTTCTTCTTGTTCAACCAAGAAACCAATCTTTTTCCAAGGAAAAATTCACCACCACTTGTACTCTTCCTGTCATCCACATTACCTATCCAATTAGCATCAGTATAAGCATGGAAAGTTAAATCTTCTGATTTTTCATACCACAATCCATATTCTATTGTCACTTTCAAATATCTGAAAATTATTTTTACAGTAGCAAAATGTGTCTCTTTAGGATCTGCCTAATATCTAGCCACAATTCCAACTGCATTGGTAATATCTGGTCCAGTGTGAGTTAGATATTGTAGACCTCCAATCATCAATCTATACTTAGTCTGTGCAACACTTTTAGTCTCATCACTATTATTTAGTTTGTTTCCAGACAACATAGGTGTCCCAACAGGTTTACAATATTCCATTCTAAACTTTTTCAACATTTCCTTAAGATACTTGGTCTGAGATATAAAAATGCCATTCTTACTCTGATTAATTTGCAAACCAAGAAAAAATTTCATCTCACCAATCATTGACATCTCGAATTAATTTTCCACTTCTTTAGCAAACTTCTTACTCATCTTATCATTGCCTCCAAAAATGATATCATCAACAACTTCTATAATTAATATTCCATCTTCATCAGTTCTCAAATATAATTACTGTCTGCATTACCTTTTCTAAAACCAAGATGAAGTAGATATTTGTCTAGTCTTATATACCATGCTCTTGGTGCCTGTTTCAGTCCATATAGTGCCTTCTTCAATCTACAAACCATGTTTTCATCATCTATCAAAGGAAAACCATCATGTTTCTCAATGTAAACTTCTTCTTCTAAATCACCATTCAAGAATGTTGACTTCACATCCATCTGATAAACCTTAAAGTCTTTATGTGTAGCATAAGCAAGAAATAATCTCACAGCTTCAAATCTAGCAGCAGGAGAAAATATTTCTTCATAGTCTATGCCTTCTTGTTGTGATTAGCCTTTGATGGAAAGTTGACTATATTGGTGTATATGACTCTATTTAGTGTTTTCATTATGGCAACAAAGTCATATGAAGTGTTGGAGTTAGCACACATTATCAGAAGATCAAAAATTGGCTAAGTACAGAAGATTGGACAATTAGCAGTGTACCAGAAGAAAAGAGCATAAGTGCACGTGCATACGACCAAGTTAGAGCATGAACCTTTGAAGCTAAGCTTTTAAGTATGTATTCATGCTAATTCTAAGAGAACATGATCAGATGTGTAAGTATGAAGAAGTTACAGCCAATGAATGCCAGAACAGGACAGAGATCATGGAAAGAGCTGACAGAGATTGTTTTGATACTGAAGTTGCACCTATCCTCAGGACTTGCACCTTTGGATTAGTGATTTTTAGTGATCTCATCATGTTTTTTTAAAAGAGCATGACTTGATTCATCCAGAGAAAGAGGTTAGAGCTAATTTGGTAGAGCGGACTGTGTGAAGAGACGCGTATGTTTAGTTTGAGTAAAGCAATTGTAATTTATGTTGCACCAACTTAATGAAGGGTTACGTGCTTAGTTAAGTGATCAAGATAGATGGTAAAAGGTTTCCTAAAGCCGACATGTCTGTTTCCCTTGAGGAAGTACTTATAGAAGGTCATTTGTGATCAGAGAAGTTGCGAAAGCCAGAGATAAGAAAAGCAAAGCAGAGTGTTAAAGAAGCAAAGCTATATCTATCATATGTTGATGATATAGATATTGAAGTAGAAACTTTTAGAGTGAGGATAAGATTGTTGTAGTGCTTTACAAGAGGTTAAAGCATAAATGAAAAAAAGGAACTGATCAGACAGGCAGTATCACAACAGTAGTTCACCTTGCAAATACAGTGTGTATCAAAGATCCAGAAGGTTATAGCTTTCACCATTTGAGTAGTGAGCTCTTCGACAGTTATTCCTTGGACAGTAATTCCACCACCCCTAACAGGGTTATCTTAAAAGACTCCTAACAGGGTCCGACCCTTAACAAGGTCACTGTACTTCATACATTGTAAAGAATACTCCTAATAGGGTTAAGGATCTTCTAACAAGGATCATAAGACACTAGGACAAAATTTTTGTGGGTACTAATTCCCACCGGGGTTTTTACCTGCATTAGGTTTCCTCATAATCATATTTGGTTTTATGAGTTGTGTATGTTTATCTTACGTGCATTGATATTTAGTTCAGTACTTAAGCATTAAAGTTAAGATTCAAGATCATCAGAAAAAGTTATAATAGATAGATCACTGATTCACCCCCCCCCCTCCTCAGTGATCCTAATCCTAACAATTGGTATCAGAGCTCTAGTCCTCAGCAAATAAGTTGAACCACTTGAGGAGATCATGGAGAAGGAAGAAATGAAACATTTGAAAAAGAATCTTGAAGCAACCCTTGAAGAACTTGACACATCTGAAAAAGAAAATGAAGATCTTAAACTAAAATTTAATGGCATGCAATACATATCAAGAAATTGAAAAAAGAATTAAGGAATTGTTCTTCAAATGATTTAGGATAAGTAGTCAAAAATTTGAATAAAGAAAATTTGTCTCTGAAGGATTAGATTAAAGAATTAGATGAAAAGCTATGTAACAATCAAGACGCCTATGATGATCAAGTCAAAGGAAAGAAGTAGTTGATGAAGAACTAAGATAAGAAAACATGGAAATCTTGGAGCTAAGAAACAACAAAGATAAGATGGAATCTGAATTGATTGCAGCAAAGAATCATATTGACAAGTTACACACAAGCAAGGATCTGATAGAATCACAGTTGTATGCTCAAAAGGTTAAAGGAGATACCAGCGGTATAAGATACAATGAAGTACAAATTCATATTGATGCCATGCGAGAAAGAATGAAAGCACCAAAGGACATCACAGATACTAAGGAGATTGGAAATCAAACGAAAGACAATGTTGAACCACCTAAGGATGAATACAAGCTAGTTGACCGTACTTATTATGCCTGTAACAAGCATGGACATATTGCAAGAAATTGTAAAGAGGTAAGACCCTTCAATGGTTACTATTATTCATGCAATAAATTTGGTAATAGAGCTATGAATTGTAAAAAAAGTTAGAAGAACAAGAATCAGAATAATAAAAGAAATTAGAATCAGCAAAAACAAAGAAGTTATCCTTAGCAAAATGCTAGAAACCCTCAGAGCATTACATGTCAGATATGTAATTACAATGGACATACAGCCAAGAAGTGCAACATGATGAATAATAACATCAGACCTCCTATCATTTTTCACTCATGTGGAAAAGCTAGACACATCTCTAAGCATTGTAGATCTAGAGCGCAGAGATAGGAAAGCCCTGAAAAAGTCAGAAGATTCATTATGGGATGAGGCAAGAGAAATCAAATTTGTGAAAGCTATAGAAGATATGAGAAAAATATGGGTAGAAGTAAAGAAGGATAACAATATCAACAGTGTATTAGATGCATCTATTGTGGATGCATCTCCTATTTCTAGTTAGATAACCCTCATGGTCATAAGGGGAGCTTGATAAGCTCTAAACCCCTGCGCGGCTGGTATACTCACCATCTGAGTATGCACCTTGGATTACAATTGTTTGGTGACATTGTGATGTAGTATGCAAGAGAACATGGTCTAAATTATTATCAGGAACAAGAACAAAAGTTACAATTGCTTTCTGTGTCTACACGGCAAGTATTAATGGTGGAAATCTACTTTGAAATCACCAAGTCCTCACTTGCGGTCAGAATAAATGATTGGAGATTATAGAGGCCCTAGAAGTTGTATTGTTAATGCATTATAGTTGTTCTCAATAGCGAGGAAAGGATATTGATAATTGTTATTTGTTAAGAAAAATCATTCGAGTTTGAAACAAAGCCCAAGCACAGATACGTCGTTTCAGAAATTAGTTGAAAACTTACTTAGCAATCGAGTAAGCGGTTGGCTAATCAAAGGAGCACTTGCATTTGAATAGAAAAGAATCACAATTACATTCTTCAGCAGAGATTGATATCAAGAAACTCTTTGAAACATCTCAGAAGTGATTTATCAATATGCTTCAGCGCATGAATTTCATGAAGCGGAATGGGTCAAAATCTTGTTGAGTAGTGTTCTATGTGAGAGTATCAATATAGCCATTGCAGATATTTTTTTTGGAGCCGACCTGGTGTTATCCTTGGAAGCACATACTTATTATTGATCATCTAAGTGTGAATACAACAAAAGAGTGTTCACGTAAGAGAAGAATTGATTGAAGATACAATTTGAAATATCATGGGAAGAAGCAGATAAAACTATTATGACAGGTCCATAGGATTTTGCGCCCATGGCCAAGGACATGGAGGATACATTTGTGGTTGATAATGTTGAAGTATCAATGTCAGCAATGGATATTGATCTAGACAAGTTTAAAGAAACATTCATGAGTACTCAAGAGGCTGTGAGTCTTTATATCAGCAAGAAGATATATTGATTTAAGATATCACAGAAAAGAGAAGACTGAAGTGATGGATAGTTCATCATTGTTGTTGTCAAGTTTGACACCCATAACAGACTTAGACTCATGGGGAGTAAATAAGTAAGGGGGAGTATGTAATCTAAAGGAGTCATGAAAAATAGATCAGATATTGCAGAAGAGAAGTATATGAAGAAGAGGCTCAGTGAATTGGTTAGCAACTTTACACTTGATCTTAGTTCACTCAAGGTTGGTCAATCATCCTTGAAAGATTTTGCAACAAAAGGAAGAGAAGATGATATCAAAGGGGGAGTAAAATAATAGAATATGGAGTCTGTCATATGATCAAGGTCCTAGCATAGACTTGGAGAATATGGAGAAGCTACAATATGCATTATGCGCCCATCTACAGATTGTTAATTCACTGATTACATTTTGGGAGAAAGAGATCCAGAAGTTGCAGATTGCATATCTAGATGTGTATGCTGAGTAAGGACATAGAAGTTTTTTTGATCACCTTTGTCATTAATGTCAAAGGGGGAGTAGAGTATGAAGAATATGGAGTCTGGTATATGATAAGAGGGAGATATAAGATAGAGAGTTTTTGTATAAGAGTACAGATAGTAACTTCACCATATTCCTTTGTTGCCATTAATGAAAAAGGGGGAGATTGTTGGAAAGTTGACTATACTAGTTTATATGACTCTATTTAGTATTTTCATTATGGAAACAAATTCATATGAAGTGTTGGAGTCAGCACACATTATCAGAATATCAAAAATTGGCTAAGTACAGAAGACTGGACAATTAGCAGAGTACGAGAAGAATAGAGCATCAGTACACATGCATACAACCGAGTTAGGGCATGCACCTTTGAAGATAATATTGTAAGTATGTATTCATGCTAATTCTAAGAGATCATGATCAGATGTGCAAGTATGAAGAAGTTACAGCAGTTGAAGAGATACAACTAGTGAATGCCAGAACAGGACAAAGATCATGGAAAGAGCCGACAGAGATTTTTTTGGTACAGAATTCGCACCTATCCTCAGGACTTTCACCTTTGGATTAGTGATTTTTAGTGATCTCATCATGTGTGGTTAAAATCACGTGACTTTATTCATTCGGATAAAGAAGTTAGAGCTAATTTGGTGGAGCGAACTGTGTGAAGAGACACGTATGTTCAGTTTGAGTAAAGCAATTGTAATTGATGTTGTGCTGACGTAATAAAGGGTTGTGTGATTAGTTAAGTTATCAAGATATATGGTAAAAGGTTTCCTAAATCTAACATGTTCGTTTCCCTTGAGGAAGTACTTATAGAAGGTCATTTGTGATCGGAGAAGTTGCGAAAGCCAGAGATAAGATAAGTAGAGCAGAGTGTTAAAGAAACAAAGCTATATCTGTCATATGTTGATGATATAGATATTGAAGTAGAAGCTTTCAAAGTGAATATAATATTTTTTTAGTTCTTTATAAGAGGTTAAAGAATCAACACACAAAAGGAACTGATCAGACAAGCAGTGTCACAGCAACAGTTCACCTTGCAGATACAGTGTGTATCAAAGATCCAGAAGGTTGTAGCTTTCACCATTTGAGCAGTGAGCTCTTGGATAGTGAGTCCTTGGATAGTAATTCCACCACCCCTAATAGGGTTATTTTAAAAGACTCTTAACAGGGTCTGACCCTTAACAAGGTCACTGTACTTCATACATTGTAAAGACAACTCCTAACAAGGTTAAGGATCTTCTAACAAGGATCATAAGATACTAGTACAGAATGTTTGTGGGTACCAATTCCCACTGGGGTTTTCACCTACATTGGGTTTCCCCGTAATCATAGTTGGTGTTATGAGTTGTGTATGTTTATCTTACTTGCATTGATATTTAGTTTATTACTCAGGCATTAAAGTTAAGATTCAAGATAATCAGAAAAAGTTATAATAGATAGATCATTGATTCACCCCCTGCCCTCTTAATGATCCTAATGCTAACAGCCTTTAAATACCAGTCTTTCCTTGTTTCTTACCACTGTTCCTTCCTTATCCATCTTATTTCTAAAAACCCATTTAGTACCAATCACATTTTTTTTCTTAGGTCTTGGAACCAATTCCCAAGTATTTTTTTTCTTTATCTATTCAAGTTCTTCTTCCATAGCTTTAGTCCAAGATTCATCTCTACATGCTTCATCAGTAGTCTTAGGTTCAACTTGAGAAATTAAAAAAATCTCATCTCTAGCTCTAGATATAGTCATCATACCTTTACTTGCATCACCAATAATTTGATCTTCAGTATGGTTCTTCTTAACATACCTTGGTGTCTTTAGTGTCTCAGTAGCTTCAGTCTATTCATTTTCAATCTCATTGTCAATCATCAAGGATTCTTCAGGTTCAATAGTAACCTCTTTCATTTCTGTAATCTGACCATAATCATACATCCTTTCCTGAATTTGAAACTTTTCATCTATCCTCACATTGGTTCTTTCAATCAAAATTTTCAATCTCAGATTGAAACATTTATATGCTTTACTCTTAGTGGAATAACCAAGAAAGCTTCCTTCATCACTTCTAGCATCAAACTTGCCTATCTCATCATCTCTCTTGATATAACATTTACTACCAAATATTCTGAAATATTTTACAGTAGGTGTATGATCAAACCATAATTCATAAGGAGTCTTACTTGTACCTTCTCTGATCTGAATTATGTTCAGTGTGTATACAATAGTCCCAACAACTTCTCTCTAGTGAACATGTGACACATTTCCTTCCAACAACATAGTCCTTGCAGAATCTAATATATTTCCATTTCTTTGCTCTGCTATCTGATTTTTTTGTGTATTTCTAGGGGCTGATGTTTGTCTGTATATTCCATGTTCTTCACAGTATGTATTAAATAGCTCTGATGTAAACTCACCTCCTCTATATGATCTCAAACACTTTATCTTCAAACCAGATTCATTCTCAAATTTTGCTTTGAATAACTTGAATTTTTCAAATGATTCAGATTTCTCTCTTAAATATGTAACCCACATCATTCTAGAAAAGTCATCAACAAATAGTATAAAGTACCTTTCACCATAGTATGATCTTGTTCTTGTAGGACCACATAGATTTGTATGCACCAGATCCAACTTCCCTTTTGTTGAATAAGCTTTTCTTTTGAAAGTGTTTCTAGTCTGCTTCCCCATAACACACTATCTACACATAGTGTTAGATGGCTTCACAATTTTAGGTAGATCTATTACTTCTTTTTTCATACTTTCCTTCACAATGTTATCAAAGTTAACATGAAAAAATATTTTGTGCCATAACCAACTGTCATCAACCTTCGTAATAAAACAAGAAGCTTCAAATGTGTTCAATTCAAATACATTACCTTTGGATTTAGTACCAGATGTGATCAAGTCTCCTGCTTTACTTCTAATAGAGCATTTCCCATCAATGAATTCCAATTGATAACCCTTGTCTACTAACTATCCAACACTCAACAGATTATGCTTAAGTCCATCAACAAGTAATACATTGTTAGTGGTAGTCTTTCCATCCAAAGAAATAGATCCAACTCCAATAATAAGCTTAGGAGTATTGTCACCAAATCTGAAAACACCACCATCATGTCTTTTAAAACTCACAAATTTGTTTTTATCTCCAATCATATGATGTGAACAACCACTGTCTATAATCCATTCAGATTTATTTTCAACTCAGGATACTAAGGATTTTTCTTCATGCATAGGCTCATCATCCCTAATAGAAATAAATCTAATTTCATCATAGTCACCATCATCATCATCAGATATACCCTCACTAGCATTATAACATTCCTTGTCTTTTGAATACTTAGACTTGAAAAACTTAGGTTTGTGCTTTGGAACTCTTGTAGGATATCTAGATGCAAAATAACCAATCTTGTTACATGAAAAACATTTCAAAGGTAATTTTCCTTCAAAATTTCCCTTACCTCTCTTTTCTCTTCTAGCAATCAGTCCCACAACTTCATCTAGATTTCTTTATTCTTCCTATATATGTTCCTATTCATCATCATAGGCTCCAATTTCTTCCCTTAGGTCATTATTACTGGTGCTTGCATTTCCAGATAAGGTCTTTTTGTTCTTGTGCATGGTTTCCTTGAGTGTTGACTCAACTTTAGGTAAAGTGTCTCCCAATTCTATGGCCTCAAATGTAGTTAGCTTTCCAATCAACATCTCTCTAGTAAAGTTTGGTGTCAAAGGTATAATTTCCTCTATAGCTTGTACTTTGGTTCTATATGCAGGTGTCAAAGATCTGAGTATCTTCACAATCACTTCTTCCTCACTGTAAGTACCTCCATAGTTTCTAATACCAGTAACCACTTCAGTAATTCTCTGCCCCTATGCCCTATTATTATTGTCTTCTCTCATCTTCAGTGATTTCATCATTGTTTTCTAGTTTTGTAGCTTTTCTTTCTTTGTAAACTTATCTCCAATGTATAATACTTCCAATCTTGACCAGATCTCATGTGCAGAATCTAATTCCTTTACTTCAATGAATTCTCTTTCTAAAATTATGTTGATCAAATATTCCCTTGCAACCAAATTACATGAAAATAGCTTCTTTTCATCTTTAGTATCCTTCTCTAACTCATCCTCAGTCGCTATCTTTTCATTCTTCTTTGTGATCATCTAGTAATCAATTCCCAAACATAGAAAATATGTTCTCATCTTGTTCGTCCAACTGTCAAAGTTTTTAGGATCAAAATTTGGACTATCCTTCCTGTAGTAAGTCATCTTCAGGACCACCTCAAGTTGTTAAAATTTCTCTCTAAGGAAGACAAGCTCTGATACCAATTGTTAGGAATAACAATCCACAAGACAACTGAGAGGGGGGGTGAAATAGTTGTGATATAGATTATTAAACTTTAAACTTTACAAACCAAATCTGCAAATGTAAATAATAACACAGTAAATGAAAACACCATAACACAATATTTTTTATCGAGGAAACCATGTTAAAGGTAAAACCTCAGGGGGAATTAACACCCACAAATAATTTACTAAGAGTATAGTATCCCTATTAAAAGATTTAGCCCTATTAGGATCTTGTTACAACATTATAGTACATAGTCCCTGTTAGGAGACAGACCCTATTAGGAGTTAAGAAAAATGGTAGACTCATTGCCAAGGAACACTTCCCAAAGAAGGTTAAAGCCACCCTCAAGGATTCACAATCTTAACAAGTGTATATAGAAAATATACAATCCAGTCAACTGTCTGATAGCAATTGTCTTTGCTTGGTCAATTCCAATGAAGTACTCTTCTCATAAAATCTTCTTTATATCCAGCAGTCAAACAAGCTTCACAGATTTCACTTCTCTTCCTTTCAATCTCTGTCACATCTTTTCAAAAGAAAATATCATTCATATATACTCTCTTACAATAATTCATTAGGTCGTCTAGTTAAGCTTTCCTAATACACAAATAATTAATTAGGTCGGCCAATTAAGGCTTATTTCAATGTAAAAATATTATATAACCCCTTTCTAAGATACACATGGTACCTATAAAAAGTAAACATAATTTACAATCCATCAATTATGCTTCCAGATCCGTAATCCACGCTCACAATTCATTTTACACGCTACATGTTTGAAGTTGGCCAGCAATTAGGTCTTCTTCATAATACACACCACAACTGATGTCACCAGTCATAAAACAACAATCGAACTGAACCCATTATCCCAACATATGTCGAATATCCACCAGTAATCTCACTTCATATGAAACACTTCTACAGAAAGGTATACCCGGAACACAGAGACATTGTCTGTCCAGAATCATAGTTACATTCCAGAAACTAGTCTTCACCAAATCTACTGTAACATCTGCAATATGTAACATAAAGCCAAGTGACCTTAGGAATAAGGTCAAAACACATCCTTCTACATAAATCCAACTTTGATTGTTTTGAATCATGCGTACATTGTCCGTACACTTCTTCCAGTTAGGTAACCAGTCTGTCCTCTTCACAGAAATATATGTTGACATCAGTGACAAAACATGAATATCAATAGCATGATCAGTAACCAAAACTGATATCATCCAACATGTCCAACAATTGGTATAAGAGAAAGGTTCCTCTAGAAGAAAATCACTTGAGGCAGATACAAATTAGTTGTTAAACTAAGAACCAAAGTACCTAAATTTGATGGAATGAATTATACCTTCTGGAAGGAGAGACTGGAATCTCATTTGTAATCTATGTCATATGGCACTCTTGATGCTATCAAAATATGCTATATTTCTCTAGAATTAGGTTCTCTTACTACTCAAGAAGATATTAAAGTACATGAGAACAATGCAAAGGAAAGAAATACAATTACTAATACTTTGGGTGATTCAGAGTTGCTAAAATTCATGGTTGTGAATCTCTATTTGATGTATGAGTGAATATTGGTAGTATTTATGAAGGAGACAAAAAATATTAAGTAGAACAAGTTGCATAATTTGAATCACGATTTTGAGAGCCTAAAGATTTTAGAATATGAGAACATTGAAGGTTACCTACATCATGTAAATAAAATTTTAACTCTATTAGAGGCTCTAATGGATCCCTTGAAGACAATGAGGTGGTGCTAAAAGTGATGAGGACAATTACTAGACCTACAAAACCCTTTTGATCACTATACAAAAAATTTGGGATATGAAAGTATACTTTAGAGGAGCTATATGCTTCTATCACTACTTTTGAGCTAATAGAACTTGAGAAAAACCACCATGAGAATAAAGATGCTACTCTCAAGGCAACTCAAAGAACTAAAGATGAATCTGATTCGGATGAAGAGGAAAAAATTATTAGAAGTCTAAAGAAAGGATCCAGAAAATACAAAGGTAAGTTACCCTTCAAGTGTTTCAATTGTGGAAGAGTATGACACTATGCTACTAAATGTCCTTTTAGAGAAGATAGGAAGAAAACTGACATTGATGAAAATAAAGAAATCCATAAAAAATATAACAAGAATGTTACATCAAATGATAGAGATAAGGAAAATAAAAATATTGCACAATGAAAAATCATTCATTGGAGGATGAGGAAAGAAATGAACCAAATGATGAGGTATTATTTTTGGATAGCAAGGATGATAACAATGTGGCATATGAAGGATAGAATATTGCATTGCATGTGATTAAAGAATCCAGATCCTAGATCATTGATTTTGGTTTCTCAAATTATATGATCGGTGACAGAAAAAAGTGTTTGTACATCTTAAAAACTATGATGGAATATCAATTTCCTTTGCTAACAAAGGTTCTTCACCTATTTGTGGTAAAATAAATCTTTCAATTGATGAAAAATATAAATCTATTGATGTCTATTATATAAAGGGATTAATAAAATGTCTTTAAGTGTCAATTAGTTGTGCAACAAAGGATTTCACGTTAGTATTCTTGGAGGAAAATGTGAAATCAAAAAAGGCTCTAAAAATCTTGTTGCAGAAGGGATAAGGAATAGTAATGTCTATAATATAAAGAAGAGGAATGGAGACAGTTTCTCATTGGAACTAAAGAATGAATGTTGGCTATAGCACAAAAAAATGGGACACATCAACTTTGATAATATGATGAAGATCAATATACTTCAGAAGATAGCAGTACAAAAAAGGGAGAATATTACGTCAAATCATAACCAAAGGAGAAAAGAAAAGCAACTGTTGTGACTAAATGAGGAACCAATGCCAAAAAGTAGTCAACAATAACAAAAGAAGAGGGGATTTCAAAGGATGATGAAATATTTTTCCCTACCAAACAACAACATGACCAAATAATTGAACAAACTAGAAGAATATTGGAGCAAGAACAAAAAAAAAGAAGTCAAAGTTTTTGGTAAGAAGATATAACTCATACATCAATATAAATATAAGAAACATTCATCCATAACGCACACATAGGAATCTTCATGGTCTTGTATTATATTTTCATATCAAAATGCAAGTCTCAATCTCTATTGTTATACATATCAATCTCTATCAATCTATCATATTCTATATCACAATTTATATCTTCTTAATATGAATTTAAAAGTTACATATATAACTATCTGATGAAGTAACATGACTCCTGAGGTTAAATAATAGTTTTTTTTCTACAAGATATTCTAAATTGTATGAACAAATCAAGAGCCTAGGTGGAAACATCTCATAAGCAAGGGTCATCTATAAAAAAAATTTACAGTGGCCCACAACAACAAAGAACTTAAGGGATCAAATACTAAAGTTAATGGATCACATAGCGCAAATAGAAAAAACATGCAACCCTCTCCAAGACTTGGATGGAGTAGTTAGATCCCAAATAAAAACAATCAACAACCAACTCTAATTGATCTGCACTTAAAAGGAGAATATTAAAGGATAAATCTAAAAGCTCTGATAAATAGCCAATACTCATTTTCTGCACCTAACTGGGATATTGGAGATAGCCAAAGCACCAAAAAAATATATAGATCCCCAATATCTTTGGGAAAGTAGAGACAACATTGGATAAGATTCAAAGAATCCTCTCCACAAATAGCAAGCCAAAGCACTCTGGGTGAAAGAGTTGAACCAACTTAAACTGACTTACCATGGTATCCTACCTAACTAAGCCTTATGTCTTGAGGACATGACATCATTTTAAAAGGAGGGGAGATATTGGAAAGTTAGAACCAGAAGCAAAGCTAACTGCAAGCTACCGCAAACAGCTTATGGATAATCCTATCTGCAAGATATATGTTATGATATAGAATATGAAAGATTGATAGAGAATGATATGCATGACAATAAAGACTAAGATCTACATTTTGATATCAAGATATAATAGATCATGAAGATATATTATGTGTGTATTATGGTTGAGTGTTTCTTATGTTTATGTTGATGTATGAGTTATTTTTTCTTATCAGAATTATTTAATTCTCTTATTATGCCCTCTAGGGTATAAACTAACTACATAAAATAACTTGGTGTATATATCTCCATATTGTATTATCCCCATTCCTCTTGCTAACATGGCATCCCAAGGAGTGTTACCCTAAAACCTCAAATGTTAACTATTGAACACAAGGGAGAAATATGGTTAATACATGCATGTCTCAAACTTTTCCTTCATACACATTAATCCACCCAACAATAAAAATAAAATTTCTCCATTGACCTTTTTAATTAAAAAAGAAAAAGGAGAGAAATTATTTGAAAACACCACTCTAAATGTAGGATTTATTTTTGTATTATCTCAACATGAATCCAATAAATATGAATGTTTATTTATAATTCTCAATTTAAAAACATTAACATAATTATTTACTCGTATATTCATATTATTAAAGAAAACAAAAGCATTAAAATAGTTTAACATTTAAATAAGAATATAAAATAATCAATAAATAAACATATTCATAAGAAACTAATAGCATTTCTAAAATAGTAATTCATTATTATGATTACACATTTCCTAGATACTACCTCATTATTATTATGATTATAAAAAATAGATACAATTAAACAGTATGATTGCCTACTTCTAATTTCACTTTCAAAACACATGATTGATTTGTCTCGTCACAAGTAGTGTTACCCAGGGACCCATTTTTGGCATAATTTGACCTGTCTCAAAAACGGGGACATCCTAGAAACTCAGAAACTTCTGGAAACGTGTCCCTTGGCTGTCCCATAAAATTAATGTTTCAGTTTTGATAATTTGTTTGACTTCCACTCTCATGTGAACTCTAAACTTAAAGTATTTAACACAAACATTATATTCTAAAGTTCTATAGTGTATATAAGCATGATTTATCCATGTTTTCATATGAATATTCAAAATTTCTCTGTATATTTTAAATTTTTGCTATTTTTTTATATAGTTATTCCCTCTTTCGTCCCGTGCTCTAGGGAAAAAATAATGTCCCGAAAACTTGTCCCCCATCCTGTAAATCCTGGGTAACATAGGTCACAAGTAAATGTGTGAATTCCTTATTAATAAGATATTTTGGGATAGAATTTGGAGTGATTTGAATGGTTGTCGACTATGCATGTGCAAGCTAAGGGAAACCCTAGCCGCATGACCATTTTTCTTTTCTTGTTGTTTCATTCTCTCTGCATGGGGGTTTATTGATGAAGTCCAGGAGGATGACATTGTGTAGAGGGTATTGCGCTCAGCTTGGGAGATTTTTGGCAGGGTGTTTGTTGGGAAGGGATTTGGAAGAAGCTTCGTAGGGGTTTTTTGGTGTGTGTGTTCAGTGTGATATTTCTTGGTGATGGGTTTTGATTTGATAGGGATTTCTACAAATAAATTTGAGGTTTTTATCTTGATGGGAGAGCCTTGGGTTTCCAATAGCTTGGTGGTTGTTGGCTCTATGTCACCTCTTGGATCTTCTTTAGGTGGACATGCACAGCAATTTAGATCCTTTTATGTGGAAGAGAGTTTTAAATTAAAAAAGGTGGATGGATATTTTTTATGCAGTCATGATCGTCCAGTCTTGGTAATTACTCCTTAATCGATTATGGAGGATGTGGATTATTAGAGTCAGCATGTACTGATTTGAAAGTTTCTCAAGATTCGTGTCTCTTTGTCAAAAATA
The DNA here is from genome assembly GCA_018584345.1 of Thuja plicata. Lineage (NCBI taxonomy): Eukaryota > Viridiplantae > Streptophyta > Pinopsida > Cupressales > Cupressaceae > Thuja > Thuja plicata. Next base: position 1,614,730 of record MU227273.1, read on the forward strand.
GAGGCATGGATTCATTGTACATGGGAGGTTGAAGGAGATATAGAGATCATGCTAATTGAAAATAGCTATTTCATGGTTGTATTTACTGTTAGAGTAATTTAGCAATTACTCTTTAGTGCTTAAGTTTCACTTAGGCAGTTTCAGTTAGTTTTAGGAAAGTTTCTATTTCCTAGCAGCTGCCCGTTTAGGGTTTCGACATCCTTTATAAGGATTGTCTTCTTTGTATTTCATAAGGAGTTGTAAATCATTTCATTGTTGA
>MU227273.1:1617131-1628105 GCA_018584345.1 Thuja plicata
CCCGTTTAGGGTTTCGACATCCTTTATAAGGATTGTCTTCTTTGTATTTCATAAGGAGTTGTAAATCATTTCATTGTTGATAATATAGAAATCATTTCTGTCAACATGCATTTGCAGTCTCTGGCCTATCGGCCGCCTTAGCTCTTTCTCTCTTTCTGTCTTCTTCATTCTCGTAGCAGCTTTGCATGCAGGTGTATCTTGGTTGATTGACATTCATCAATTTCAACATTTACCAATATGGCAGATCAAAATCTGGTGAGGGGGGGCATATTTTCTACAATCACATAGGTTTGTTTGCAAAATATAGCATGTAGGGTTGAATTCAGTAGAAGAATTTCCTTACAAGGTTCTTGTGTGGGTTCATTTTCCATGACTCCCTATTTATTTTTGGTGAGAAGATATTCTGAAATAGATTGTTGCTTTGCTTGGGAAGCCCACTATGATTTCTCAACAAACCGAGGATAAAAGCGTAATTTATTTCGTCTGCATATGTGTTGAGATTGATTTCAATAACCCATTGTCAGATTATTTGTAAAAACATTTGGGCTCTTCAACATGGGTTCAATAGCTTGATTATGAGTCCCTCCATTTTCATTGTTGGGTATGTCATGAGTATGGTTATCTCCAACGTGAATGTCCTTGATTTACCAAGAGTGTTGGTTCTTTTGTTGATGCCTCTCCTCCTCCTTCAATTCCAAAGGTGGATAAAGAGGAAAATGGTAACCCTATGAAGGATAATAGCCTAGACAAGGAGGGTTTTGTTTTTGTATAGCCCCAAGCCATAGGGGGGTCCATAAAAGATCCTTTAAGAATAGGCAGCCTAATGACAACTTTAATCATTTTGAGGTGTTGGACACTATGTCCTTGGAGGAAGGGATACCAGTTGATACTTCTTCTGGGGAATCTATAGTGGGTATAGATATTGTGCAGGAGAAGAAATTATCAGTTTTGAGTTAGCTTGTTGGGCCTTAGAAGAATGGTTCTTCTTTTGTCCCTACATTGGGGAATCCTTGCGATCCCATTGACTTAAAGGATAATATTGAATCGGTTGATTTAGATAAGGCGATGGAGTTAGTTGGTAAAGGAAAGGGATCCTCATTAGGTTGGGGCTTGCAGTAACACCCTCATAAGAAAGTTTCTAATGATACTTCTTCTAAAGGTGGTCATTAAAAAGATAAGGAGAAGATTAAATCTGTTGAAGTGTTGTTGGTGGAATATGGGGATTTCAAGCTTATTGATGTTCACTTCTCCCAATCTCCTCAATGATTTTTATCTCCTAGAATGTTAAGAGGTTTAATAGAATCCCTTGATAAAAGGTTATTCATGATTTGGTTGTTGGTCATTCCCCAGATATATTTTGTCTCTAGGAGACTAATCTTTATGTTAATTCCATGCTTTGGTGAGCTCCTATTGTTTGAGGCTATGTTCGGTTTTAATGTATTATAGTTGTGGGTGCTTCTAGAGGGTTGGCCATTTTTTGGGATCTGAGGAAGATTGTTCCACATTGGTGGATCTCTAGCCCTTTTTCTCTTTCTTTGCTTGCTTCTAGTTTGGAGTTGGGTGAATGTATTTTGGTTACTACTATGTATATCCTGATAGATTTCTAGGAAAAAACCTTTCTTTGGTCCCATTTTTTGTATGCTAGAGAGACTGTTCCTCTTCTTCCTTGGGTTGTGGTGGGTGATTTAAATTCAGTGTTATGTGTAGAGGAGAAAAGGGGGGGTTGGCTCGATTGGGTCCTTCCTCTATGCTCTTTCATGATAATGTGGACCACTTGAATTTAATTGATATTAAACCCTCTAATGGACTATTTACTTGGAATAATAGGAGGGGTGATGAGGCCATCTCTGAGAGTTTGGATAGGTTTCTTGCTTCTAGGTTGGTGGTAGCCTGAGTACTACTTTTGAAATTCTTGAATGGAGAGGCTCTCATTGTCGGTCTATAAAACTTTCAGCTTCTATTGTGGTAGTTCCTAGAAATCCTCCTTTTAAGTTGTAGCTTATGTGGTTGCGGGATCCTTCCCTTCATGACTTTATGGCCTAGTGGTGGAGATATGGAAACCCTCCCTATGGTATTGTTATGTACTAATTTGTTAAGAAATTGTAATTTTTTAAGAGGCATCTTAAAATGTTGAACAGGTCACACTTAGATAACCTTCATGTTATGAAGAGGAATTCTCAGGATCGCCTTGATGTTATCACTCATACAATTTGGGATTTTGGATTCTTTGAGGACCTGGGCAAAGTTGAGCCATAAATTGGTGGTGAATTGGAAGAGTGGTAACTCAAGGAGGAATTTTTTTAGAAGTAGAAGGACCGCAATGACTGGCTTCAAGAAGGGGATTGAAATTCTATTTCTTTCCACAAGTGCAGGCTCATAATAATAAGAGTATATATTCTCTTTGGTTAATGTTGTCTGGCGTCAGTTGACTTCTATAGAAAATATGTCACGTGAGGCCACTTTGTATTATATTGCACTCTTTACAGAAGATTCACCACCTTCTAAGGATCAGGATAATCTTGCTTTGGGTTGCATTCCTTCTCTTTTTACAAATGAGATGAATGAGTCTCTTATGCGTCCAATGTATCCATCTATGTTGGAGAATGTTTTATTTGGGATGTGTAAGGGTAAGGCTATGGGACCATACGAGTTTCCTATGGAATTCTTTCAGGAGATTTTGGATATTGTCAATTTGGAATTTTTTTAAGTGGTATTGAATCTTATTGCAGAAAAAAATGCTTAAGGCTATGAATTCTAATTTCATTGTTCTTATTCCTAAAAAGGATGGTGCCAATCGGCTAGACTTCTTCAGACCTATATCTTTATGTAATGTTTTCTATAAAATTGTTACCAAGTTGATATTTAAGAGGCTCAAACATTGGCTTCCCAATCTAATCTCTGATGAGAAAGGAGGTTTTATGGTAGGAAGATAAATTCTTGATGGAGTGGTAATGGCTTCAAAGACTGTTCACTCTATGGAAGTCTCCAAAGAGAAATCTATGTTCATCAAAATTGATATGGCCAAGGCTTATGATCGGGTTAAGTGGAGCTTCTTGTAGAAGATTCTCATAGCCTTTGGTTTTATCTTGGAGTGGGTTCTATGGATTATGAGTTGTGTTACTTCCTCATATTTCTCTTTTATTCTCAATGGAGCACCTTCAATTTTATTTGGAGCTTCCAGGGGTCTTTTCGAAAGAGATCCTCCTTCCCATTGTTTATTTATTATTATGGTTGAAGGCCTGGGTAGATTTATCAAGTCTCAAGTTATTCAAGGTATTATTTAGGGTTGGACTTGGGGTCATGGCTTGCAAAATATTTCTCATCTTTAGTTTTTGGATGACACTTCTCTTATGGGAGTTGCATGCATACAGGAGGTTGAATCCTTTAGGTAGAAGCTCAACATCTACTTATTTGCCTCTGGTAAAAAATTTAATGATCATAATTCTTCAATCCGTTTTTCCAATACCTCATGTTGGTGTTTCCAACTGATGTCTAGAAAATAGTCTAAGGATTTTTCTTTTTCTTGTCCCCAACAATTTCAAACCGATGGCCAACTTCTTGAGGCCTCTTAAAACCAAGAGTTATCTCCATTACTCCAAGCTCTGTAAAACCTAGGTGGGTTAACCTTAACAACCTTAAAAAAAATATAGATTTTTACCAATTAGGTTGTCTTTTAATAGATATTATCTCAGATTTGATCAACTAGAATAATAAAGAATATATATCTAAATTGGCTCTATCCTGATATATCCTTTCATCTTTCACTTTTAGTTTCTAATATTTTGGTACAATGCTATCCTAAAAAAAATATAAAACAATTAAAAATTAATGGTTTATGATAAATTGTGGTTGCTGAGAGTTAACAAAAATTAGACCAATGCCTTATCCATTGGGTAGAGTATGATATTTAACCAGTATTACAAATCTGTATATATCCTTTTAAAACTAAAGCCTCGCTAAAGTATTCAATCATCTCACTATCAAATCATACTTTTATTTAAATCACTATTATCCCCAAACTATCTTTGCAAATCTGTGATAAGAATTTTAATTCCTTTCTCAAAGGAAATCTTAATTACATAATCACACACTCATGATTAAATTCATGGAGATGAATTGATCCATTTTAATAGAAAAATTCGTACAACAATAGGAAAATATAATAGGAGACAACTTCACTGTGAGATTTTCATTAATTCATATCAAAAGAAAAATATACAAATTAGTTCAAATATAGAACTTCATTAACACCCGATTATAGTCTATTACTGACAAATAAAAAATTAGTATAGAATCTCTCTAAATTTCAGAAACCTTTGACAGAAAGCCATGATTCCCTTTATAGAATAAGGAGAAAAACAAGCTATTCATTGTTGACACTTGTCAAAACAGGATTTTAAATACAACAAATTATGTCTTAATTTTTCTAAATTCATAGCCAAAAGGAAAGGACCCCTCCATGTTTGCAAGTTGACTCATAGAATAAATCATCACTCTACATCATCCTAAGAGACACCTATAGAAATAAAATAGGGAAATGACTCGGCATCTTTCTTGTTGCAAAAGTTGGTGAAGGAGAAGAAACAGAAAAGACATCAGGTGGCTTGTACACATTGATCACTCTAGAATAGATGACTCATACTTCCACCTGGATAATTTTTATGTAGAAATAGAATTACTCTTGTTTTCCCTTTTCTTCCTCTGTATTCGGTCCTCCTTCATCTTGAGTAAAATACTTCATAAACCATGAATTAATCATAAGTCAAGAGGGTCAATCAAATGCCTTGAGATTGTCCACCTTCACATTGGATTATTTGTACATTCCATCAACCACTACCCAAACATCATGAGTAAACTTAGTAAATATTAATTTGGTATAGATGAACCTATCAATGGCACTATAATATATTTATTCATTTAAAATGTCGTCATGCCCCATCTTACCAATAACCACCTCAATAATGCAATCATAATCCTTCATCCACTCATTCAAATCCTTCAGCACGGATTAATTACTTAGCATAGAATATATTGTCTAATTCTTTAATTATTTGAATGATCTAATTTTATCATTAATTTCCCTTATCTTCCCCTATAAGTACTATATTTTAGTCATCAACAAGTCATGTTTTTTAAACAAATCTTTGATCTGCTAAGGAATGTTGAATGTGAATCTAGCTGCAGTTTTTAGGCCAGATATCTATTGGTAAGTGGCCCATTTTGGATTGCATAGAGGTTTTCATTTATAGAAACACTACTCATGTGTATGATCGCTTGAAGTGAAACTCAGTTTTGATATTCAATCTTGTAAAATGACCAAGTCCAAGAAGCAGTTTACTGGGTATAGTACTACAGTTTTGATTAGCGAGCATTGTATATGGTGAACTAAGTCATGAAAGTTTAGAGGAAGGTATTTTTGGATATGGTAGACCTTCAGTTAAGGTCTCTTGTGTTTTGGAGTTCATCTCAGAGAGATACAACCTATTAGATTCATGCGAAGATAGTATAGCAATGAAACAAAGCAGTTGAATAGTCGCGATGATTAAGGAAGTATAACATGGAATCTAGAAGTGCTATGTTAGACTTGGATTGGGTCCTACCCCACTTTTGTTATAGTATGATTTCTGAATACATATTTAATAATTGGATAAGTGTTGGACACATTTGATAATGTTTTTGTGAGCCGACTGGTTATGAGATCGGGTTTATATAAAGATGTTTTGAGATGCAAAGATGGCAATGGAATGCGTAGATGTATTGCGATCTTAGAATCAGATAGAAGTTGATGTGAGCTATAATTGTGAATATTTAAGCATATTATATTCTTGTACAGATCACTTTTGGTAAATATTTGTAACAAAATATTTCTTCTGATTGTAAGAGCAGTGAGCTCATTGTATACCCCTAACAGGGTTTCCTATTCCTTTAACAGGGAAATGTACTATTGTAATATTCAGCTCCTAACAAGGCTAGGTCTCCTAACTAGGACACTATACTCATAGTGCATAATTTGTGGGTATCATCCCCACTAGGGTTTTCCCTTGGCCATGTTTTCCTCATGAAAAAAATCATGGTGTTATGAGTTATCTTCTTTATGTGTATATTCTTTTCATTTTAGTTATTGTATGGTTAAGTTGGAAGTTATTATGTTTGAATTTAAAGTGTTGTAATACTAATTCACCCCGCAACCCCCCCCCNCACCCCCCCCCCCCCCCTTCTTAGTACTACATAATCCTAACAATTGGTATCAGAGATTTTGGCCCTTGGAGAGAAATTCTAACAGCTTAAGGGAGATTCAGATGGACTCAGATAGTTTGGAAGAGAACTTTGAAGTAGCACTTGAAGACCTTGATAAGGCTAGCATAAAATGGTGATTTGAAATTAAAACTAAGAAGAGCAGAGGATTTCATCAAGAACTTAAGGAACAACTTGAACTTTCTAGGAATCAAAGGAAAGATCTTATGGAAAAGATAAAAGAGGATTGAGATAATGATTCATTAGATCGGATCAAACATCTTGAACAAGAAAAAGAAGCATTGAAGCATGAATAGGAAACTAATTCTATTCTGATGGCTAAGTAAATTCAACAAGAAAAAGATGAAAGAAACAAAATTGTAGAAATCCTAAAGAATGCAAATGTTCAGATGGGAAAAATACAGGTTGAACCTTGATGACTACAGAACCAAGTATCATGACTTAGAAAAATACAACCAAATCATAAAAGGAGAACTTGTTGAGGCTAAGAAACACATTAAAAAGCTTCATACAAGTAGTGACAAGCTTGATGACCAAAGAGAAAGACAAAAACCTAAAGGAGACATGACAGGAGTTGGCTTCAATGAAGCTGAATGTTCTAAATTTCAAGAAGAAAAATATGAAGAAAAGATAGATGAAGAAATACCTATACAAAAAGAACCTAGAGAGAAGATAAGACCTTTCAGAGGTAGATTCTTTGGATGTAAAAAATTTTTTCACATGAAGAGAGATTAAAGAGTTAAAGTTCCTTACAAGCCCTTTTCTGGTTATTGTTATAACTATGGGCATAAGAAGGCAGAATGCGGGAAATCTGGTCAATCCAACACCAAGCAAGATTATAGTAAAGAGGAAATAGTAGCTAATATTACATGTTACAACTACAAAAACTTTGGGCACATTGCAAAGTATTGCAAGTTTCAGGTTAATCGGAATAGATCACCTCCTACATGCTACAAGTGTAACAAACAAGGACATATAGTGAAGTTAAGTATAATGGATGTGCAAGTAACAAAAGAGGAACACCACCTATTGTTGTGAAGAAGAATATTGGTGATGTTGGAAAAGGTTTAGTAGATTATATGGAGTAACTCAACAGTCACTTTAGGAAGGCAGAAGATGTGGACAGTGGAAAAGCATGGAAAGCGAAGGAACCAAGTGAGACCAAGGTTCAAGAAGAGTTAGTAGATGTTACTAAATCTTTTCCTGATGCTACATCAACCTAGATGGCCAAGAATGGCCTTAGGGGGAGCTTTGGAGAAGTATGAAAAAGACATATCCAGTCCCTCTTTATGTGGAATAAGATTTTGCAAGCTTATGGAGAGAATACATGATTAATTTTAAGCACCTATCTGAGATGACATAGTTATACACACTGAATCTTGTGATCGCCAGATTAATGATCGACTGGATCATTACAGAGTTAATATTATTGGGAAATGTGTCAATTATTTCATGGAAAATTATAAGTCTACTCATTTGGATATATCTAATCACTATTTGAAGTATAGTTCAAGGAGATCAACAAAAAAAGCAAGGAAACCAGGACGCTTTGCAATTGACTAAGCGCAAATTCATAGATTCATCAAAGAAGAGGTATTTTTTATTATTTGTGAGCTTTGATTATGAATACTCCATTAATCTTTGATATCAACAAAAGACCTAGGTATACGTTTAAGAAACGTGATTTTAAATAAACTAAATATGATCCCGAGGGTGCATTTTCTCAAACACCCTATGGTGTTCTACATGTTGAGGATATTAGGGCATACATCCATTGTAAGTATGATTCACTGGGAGACTTTGAGCTTTTTAAGGAAATGAAAGATATGATAAAAGAAGATGGTAAATGGAAAGATGAGTTCTCTCATCTAGAAAACCTTTTTTTGATGTGAATGGAGGAAATTTATGAGTTCGGTGAGGAAGATGTTTGAAACACTGAGAGGGGGGGGTGAATCAGTGTTTGTCTATTTATTAATTTTCAACAACTTAAACATAAATCAAACATACATTGAATGAAGCTTAACATAAGAACTCATAACACATGATATGATTACAGGGAAACCTTGATCAGAGGAAAACCCCGGTGGGAATTAGTACCCACAAATATTGTACTAGGTATAATGAACCTGTTAAAGTTCCTTTTCCTTGTTAGAAGTAGTCTTTACAATATAAGTACAATGACCTGGTTAAAGGTCTGACCCTATTAGGATTCTTTTAAAAAACCCTGTTAAAGGTATATGGCTCACTGCCTAGGCTCACTACCGAATAGAATGAAGGCTACAACCTTCTGAAAGTTGATATACACTATACCAAAAATGAACTATTATGATGACGTTACTGTCCGATCAGTTCTGTGTATGCGTGAATGCTCTTACTCTTTTAAAGAGATATATCATATACTAACTTCATCATAATACTCTTCTATATCTTCCTCTTACATAATAATCAACACTTGTAACATAACTTTACATTACAAACTTATATGTTCATATCCGAATAGGCGCGACCCAAAACAAGACGCTAGTCGGCCCTAAAACAAAATACACAATGCTTCTGAATAAGTCAGCTCAAGCATGTTTACAACAATGCTAATTAAATCATTAAAAACATATAATCAAAGGCACTTAGCCATTACATAACAAAATAATTCACGCTGATCAAAACACTAGTCGGCTTCCATGCTTAGTCTTCTGGACTGCTAGTCTACTGATATGTCTGTAACTTCTCTGTACTATTGTTCCATACTATGTGTTTCTAGATGTATTATGTACACATGTTATAGAACATATATCTAAATGCACATATGTTGACTCGATCTCTTGCACGTGCGTTGATGTGCTGCTCGCTGAATATCTCTATCTGCCCTGTTTCCATACTTAGACATTTTTATTTCATGACAGAAACTTAGTATGACTTTGTTGCCATGATGAAAACACAAAATGAGTCATGAATCCTCAGGAAGTCAACTTTCCAACAATCTCCCCCTTTTTCATTTATGGCAACAAAGGAATGTGGCCAAGTTTCTCAAAATGACTTGACACAAAAAAGTAACTGTATATCATAACATCTTTTACATATATACATATATGTCTCTCCATATATAAACATTCTATATTACTCCCCCTTTTAAATTAATGACAAAGGTGTACAAAAAACTTGTAAGTCTTCTACATATTTACTCCATGTAAACTTCAGGGTACACAATCTGAAGAGATTGGATCTCTTTCTGCCAGAATACTTTCATTACATCTACTGTCTGAAGATGCGCGCATAGAGCATATGTTAGTTTCTCCATTTTCATCAGATCCATGCAAGGACCTTGATCATATGTCACAATGGTGGCATCAATCTATTTGATGTTCTCATTAAGGACTGCTAGGGATGGTGCAAGTGCATTTCTCAACTGAGTTTGTCTGACTCTTATCTTGTTGATTTCCAACTTAGCCTTTTCAATCTTGTCTAACTAACCTTGATAGACATTATTGCATATGTTCATGTCTTGTGTGGATGTTTCAACTAATTTTCTAATGCTATCCACCATGATCTTTGCCTCTTCTATCTTTTTAATGTGCTCAGAGGTGAACTTCACTCTGTCCATGTAGTTTTCTATGACTTTCTTTCCCTTATCCGCTAATTCTTTCGGTATGGATTGCCCAATCTTTAAAGATTTTAGGCCTAAGGTAAAATTATGTACCAATTCATTCAATCTCTCCTTCTTATATTCATCTTCTGCAATTTTAGTAGCAGAGTCTACTAGACTTGTAAATGTGATTTGAAGTTTGTCAGAATGTTGTCCACATCTTCAACTGATTGAACTTTGGCTACTTTCTTGTCAGTAGGCACTAAGTCATTCAATATGTTCACTGATTCCAAAAAGTGAGGGTTCCTTGTCACTTGTTTCTCTTTTGCTTTTTCCATAGCAAGAACGTTGATCTTCATTAGGTCTTCTTCTCCCCATGCATCCAGACTTGCTGAATCGGGAGTTAACCTTGACAACAATGAGGTATATGGTTGATTGGATGGTGAGAATATAGTATTATGACTAGTATGTATGCCTTCACTCTTTATTGGTATCTCTTTTATTGGTGTCTCATCACCTTTTTCTTCATTCAAGTCAGTTGGATCATTGGAGGGAACTTCATCTTGTTGTGCAGATGTATCATCAGTGCACATTTCTTCAGTGCTTACAAATGCTTTATCAACTTTGTCCATGTCTTTTTCAGATGCTGTCATGGATATCTTGATATTATAAACCACTATAGTATCTTCTGAGTCTTTTTTTGTATCAGAAGTTATTGTCAATGTGGGCGCTGAAATCTGTGGACCTGTTATAGGTGCTTTCTAAATCATTGGTTCTATAACCTATTTGGGAGGAGTTGGAGTACTTTTGTAGTAGGTGTTGTTGATGGATACATGTTTCTATCCATAAATACTTGTGAAAATTCCTTTATAGTCTCTTTACCTATCTGCTCATACTCTTTGTTCATAATCTGTAAAGTCCTTGTCTTAGTTCTGAGATGAGGCTTCACCAGATCTAATAGAATAGCCTTCTCATCATGTGAGAATACAGGGAGAAGAGTATCCAATGTTTATTCTCTAATCCTCATGTCTTCCTCTATTGCATGTCTTTTCATGATCTCCAGTATGTTCCATAACTTATCCGGTATCACTGTTTTGAGTTCAAGAACAAACTTCTTAAACTTGATCATATGAGATATG
>MU227273.1:1633584-1655934 GCA_018584345.1 Thuja plicata
AAACATACATTGAATGAAGCTTAACATAAGAACTCATAACACATGATATGATTACGGGAAAACCTTGATCAGAGGAAAACCCCAGTGGGAATTAGTACCCACAAATATTGTACTAGGTATAATGAACTTGTTAAAGTTCCTTTGCCCTGTTAGAAGCAGTCTTTACAATATGAGTAAAATGACCTGGTTAAAGGTCTGACCTTGTTAGGAGTCTTTTAAAAAACCCTGTTAAAGGTATATGGCTCACTACCTAGGCTCACTTCCCAATAGAATGAAGGCTACAACCTTCTGAAAGTTGATATACACTATACCAAAAATGAACTGTTGTGATGACACTGTTGGCTGATCAGTTCCGTGTTTGCATGAATTCTCTTACTCTTTTAAAGAGCTATATCATATACTAACTTCATCATACTGCTCTTCTATATCTTCCTCTTACATAATAATCGACACTTGTAACATAACTTTACATTACAAACTTATATGTTCATATCCGAATAGGCGCGACCCAAAACAAGACTCTAGTCGGCCCTAAAACAAAATACACAATGCTTCCAAACATGTCGGCTCAAGCGTGTTTAAAACAATGCTAATTATATCATTACAAACATATAATCAAAGGCACTTAGCCATTACATAACAAAATAATTCACACTGATCAAAACACTAGTCGGCTTCCATGCTCTGTCTTCTGGACTGCTGGTCTACTGATCTGTCTGTAACTTTTCCATACTATTGTTCCATACTATGTGTTTCTGGATGTATTATGTACACATTTCATAGAACATATATCTGAATGCACATATGTTGACTCGATCTCTTGCATGTGTGCTGATGTGGTGATCGCTGAATATCTCTGTCTACCCTGTTTCCATACTTAGTCATTTTTCTTTCATGAAAGAAACTTAGTATGACTTTGTTGACATGATGACAACACAAAATGAGTCATGCATCCTCAGGAAGTCAACTTGCCAATAGAAGAATGGATCAAAATTGTGTTAAGAAGAGTAAATCATCAGTTCATTTGGATTGGTGATCAACGTGTGAAGATACGCAGTGAGTTAATCCATGAAATAACTAGTTTGGATAACTCTGGTGTTATCCATGTTACAGAGAAGAACACAAAGAAGCAAGTGGAAACCCTAACCCACTCTAAATGGGATAAGTGAGCGATGACTATAGCCAACATCTCCCAAAAAGATATTTTTTCATTTAAAATGTCGCCATGCACCATCTTACCGATCATAACCACCTCAATGATGCAATCATACTTCTTCATCCACTCATTCAAATCCTTCAACACAGATTCATTACTCAAGATATAAGGGATTGTCCAATGATTTAATTCTTTCAATGATCTAATTTTCTCATTATTTTCCCTTATCTTCCCCTCTAACTATTGTATTTTAGTCATCAACAAGTCATATATTTTAAACAAATCTTTGATATGCTAAGGAATGTTGAATGTGAATCTAACTGCAATTTTACGGCCAGATATCCCCTTTTGTACCAACTTCATGGCTTGACTTAATTCACCAAGGTCCTTCAAGGATTTCTCACAATTTTCAACACTTTTAGAAATAGTTATAAAAGACATGTGAGCTTCAGGAAATTTCCCAGTAATACCTTCTATCAGATGAGACTAGGTTCCTCTAACCATTGTTTTAACTTTGTCTTTGGCCACCAATTTCTCTTGGGCTAACTCAATTTATTTCTCATCCATCATTGTATGGGCTTCCTATAGCTCTAACTTTAAATTACCTATTCCTTCATTATTAGAAGATGAGTCAAATTGTTTCAATGCATATTTAGAGGCACTAGACTATAATTTTTTGAATTTTGCAGAAAATTGGGCATTATGAACCAAAACCCTTGTATAACTTGCATGTATTTCCACTCTTTCTTCAACATACATTTGTAACTACTTTTCTTGGAGCTTAACAGTATCCCTAGTGAGCATGGTTGAGTTTAATTTGTAGGTGGAATCTTCATAGGATATGGTGTCTTTCAAGGCTCTTATCATAACACCATTACCCCCCTCTTCTTCTACACTGATCATAAATTGAGGCCTATATGTACTAGGGGCTCTGACCCATTGAGCTAATGCCTTTAATGTTGGATGGTATCTTGAACCAGTGAACCCTCCATCCTTTTCAAAATCTACAGAAAATATTGGGTATAGTTTTCACCTAGTCTGATCCAACAGGAAAAATTCTTCTAAATTCCATTCAGATTCAACATCTTTCAACTTTCTTTGACTATATTCCTGGCTTCATTAGGGCTAAGATGTCTCGGGTCAAGATTATCCAATGTAGCATTTTCTGGAATTCCTTTTGATGGTCCTTTTACTTTTAACCACAAAGCTTTAAACTCACACTTATTTACAAACTCATCATCACTCATAAAAATCCTTGCAACAATGACGCTTTCATCCTTTACTTCTTCGCCATAAGGATTATCCTCATCATCTTCTTCATCAAATGTAACAATGGGATCATCATTTGTGGTTCATTCTCTTGGAGGTGAGGATAAAGGTTGTTCCACATCATTTTCATTTATATTGAATCTAACTAATATGTTGGCCACTTGATACTCTTCTTCTCCCATTTGAGTTGTGCCTCATGGGACTGATTGTTGAGTTGGATCATTGGATCCTTCTTGCATTTTTTTTAGGATCCTATATTTCAATTTTGGCCCTTCCTTGCTAGATATCCTCAAAGTAGTCCAGCATTAATTCAATTATTTTAACTAAAGTTATTTCATATGGATAATATGTTGTAAAACCTTGATATCTCCTCATTTCATCTTCAATCTTGACTAGAATCGCCCACTTCTTTTGGTGTTGGAGGACTGCATCGGAATCCATGCAATTTATAATAAGATCTTCATTATGATTCAAATCATGCACATATGGCCCCCTTTTGAGATTTTCATGCTTTAACCAATACATAAAATGCTCAGGATCATAATTTATCTTTTTACCAAGCTTCAATGCATACTGACAAATAAGGAAGTTTTGTACCTCATATAGAGCATCATCCCCAACACTGAAATCCCAATATCTGATGATCTTTGCGATAAAATATACCTTCCTTTCCTTTTTTAAATAATTTTCTTGCATCCAAAGGAGCTTCCATATGAACTCAAGGAAAGCCAACCTAGGGGATACATAATATGGAAGTTGATGTGGTGCCTGAGGGCATCCATATACACTAATTAGTGTGTAATCTAAAAAGAAGAACCATACAAAATAATTAAACTTTCAAGTTTTATCAAGTCTAAACTACTTGGGTCTCATTATTTCCATAAACTTCTAGGGAAATCTATCCTTATGAACTCCTAACCATCCATAAATCTTCGTAACAAAATATTGATGGAAAGCAAGGTAATTAGCCATAGGGTTAGTTCTATCCCATAAGTAACACCATTTTTGAACTAGGTTCATTCTTCCTTTACTATCTAAAAATTTCAATCCAAATCCTATTGACCATTCAATTTGAATTTGAAACAAAATCAAGTGGCACAGCAGTGACGCATACATGATTTTTTCTCTGGAAGTTTACTTTTGACCTCAACAAGGCCCTCATGGATTTTTTCATATATGTAAGAATCAAAATCATACTCAATATTCACATACTTTTGGTGTATCCTCATTTCTATTAAAATTGTCCACACATGGACTTTATCAGTTGAATCTACCCCTAGAATTTGAAAAATGCATGACAGGTTATTCTGAAATAATATTCAAACTTTTTGAGCTCAAAGGGTTTTTTCTCAAATTGAGGGATAGGAACTGGGTCAAATCCCCTTTCCTTACATCTAAACATTGGAACTTATCTCAATCTCAATGTATTCCTTTTCTTCTCATAATCTGCCTCAATCCTTTTTGAGGAGATTTCTTCTAATGCAGGCCGATTTAATTCAAAATATTATCTGATTGCCTGAGGAATCACATCCAGAAGCACATGATTATAAGTGGTACACACAATTTTGGATGTAGAATCATACTTGAGGGATAGGTGTCTAATCAAATCAACCTCAAAAAATACTTTAGGCACCACTAACTTAGCCATATGAAATGTCCATAGGTTAGTCTTGGGAATAGGGTCATTTCTATTCTTATAGAAATATGAAAATATATTTCATGTCCTCTCTGGTATGTTGGCATCCCTACATTGTGTACAGGTGTCTACAAAAAATTCCCATCATTGTTGCTCATGGAAGACCTAGGGAGAGTATTAAGGAAATCTACTTTAATAGCTAATTTAGTAGGTGCCACTATCGGAGCCTCCACATTCAGATTAGAAACTTGCACGTGTTGAGTAAGTTGTTCAGGTCTAACTATATGTTCTTCATTCACAGGCTTCTTGGCTGATTCACTAAGATTTCCCTTTCTTTCTTGCTTAGGTTTTTGTTCTTTAGGTTCTGATGCTTCTACATAATTAGCCTTCCTTTTTCGTTGAACTTTCTATTTTCTTGGTGATTTTTCCTGAATGACCTCCTTTTCACTTTGAGTTTCATGTTTCTCTGGATGTATTGATTGTGGGGACGTGGGTTTTCTACTATTTGTTGTGTTTTTTCTGACTAGGGAGATTCTACATTTTCTCCTACCTCAGTTACTTGGGGTTGTCCTTTGGCTTTCCTTCCTCTAGAAGTTTGTATACCCTTTCCCTTATTTGAAGAACCTTCAACTGTGCTATCCTTTCTTGGTGTCTTGGGTACTAAATTGCACACAAACCCTAAAGGATAGTTTTCTCTGCTTGTAAGAAAATACAATATTCAACTCTTATGTAGAAATTGAAACACAATTGTAACTCCATAGAATTAAGAGAGTCAAAAAATGCAACTTACGCGTTAATGCTCTGCTGGAATTTATTGAAAAGTATTATGCAACCTCTGAAATCTCTTTTGTAAGAGCCACACAAGTTCTATCTTCTTGTAAGTCTCTAGTTACATTATGAACTTTCTCTTCCAGAATTTATTTTGCATACTTCACTATATTAACTTTGCACATTAATTGGGAGTTCTCCATGGAGAAGTAGCTATGATTTGCTTTGAACATCGACAGTTGATCATCTAGTGTTAGCAAGCATCATATGGAACATATGTACTTGGTATTTTACCGTGGAATTCTCATTATTCATTGAAATGACACCCTGCACATCGGTTTGATAGTTGTCTTTTGTTCATCAACTTCACAGAAACATGAGACTCATAATTCATTATGTACATTATTTCAATATTACCTCACACTTCTGCTAGGCCACCTATAGTTCATTCATTTTACCCACAAAAATGGGGGATACCACTTTATGTTGCTGGAAATTCTAACCTTGCTTCTCTTCCTTGAACACTTGTAACTCTTTTAACACACCATGGAAAGGCGGGGTAGAAATGTTTCATGTTGCTTTCCTTTGATGCCCACTTTGTTTCAATGCCAATGTCCCTCATCAATTTTACTCAACGGAAAGCCGGGGGAACTTTTTCTTCTAGAAATAAAACTGGTTACTCTTTTTACCCTACACATCTGCTACATATTTTCAAAGACTTGTATTAGTCTGAGGAAACACAGGGTCACAATATTCCTTGTTTTGATAAATTACCCCACACTTCCACTTTGAATCATTGCATACACCATTTTATACCACGGACCGACGGGGTTAAAGAAATACACTTGTGGGACATGATCACTTTGCTTCTCTATCCCTTAATTTACTCTTTTATCTTTTGACCATGGGAACACGGGGTAAGATTGGATTTGATTTAATTATTTATTACATAAGCATGGGGCCAGTCATTAAATTGGATAAGACCTTCATTTTAGAATTGGTTTTTACCGGCTACAATGGTCAATATGGGAGTATAACAAGGTAGAGGTACAAAGAAAACCAAGGGTTCTATACTTAGTCAATTTTTTATACCAATATGCTTGACCAAGCCTATTAATTTTTCTCTAGGAGAAAAATGATTATGGAGGTCCTAACAATGGCTCTAGTTGGAGATGGCTAGTTACAAATTAGCATGAGGGCTCAGAAATTTCTGGGACGCAGACCAAAAGGCACTAAGCTGGTAAAATAAACACTCCTATTTACAAATATTTACACTAACTACTATGCATGAAAAATGATTTTAAGCAAAGAAAAGCTTGAGGAACTTTCCATGCATTGGAAATTACATGATTTCTCCATCAATTGATTGTATATAATAAGAATTTACACCATTATTTTCCATTATTACATAAGGATCAAGCAAAAATTATTCAAATTTTCCATGTTTACCCTTGTCTTGGTTCCTTGCTTTCCACATTAGCACCCAATCCCCTTCTCTATATTTCCTTGGGATGGCTCTCTTGTCAAACAAATATTTCACTTGTAGTTGTATCTAATTATTTTTCTTATGTGCTTCATTCCTTTTTTCATCTAATTCAATCAACTATATAATTCTATCTTCCATTGGCTCTAATAGCTCTTTTGTTCCATCAAAGATGAAATGGTATACAGGTAATAAATTACTCAGTGGTAACCTTTCTTATGTTCCATAAAATAATTCAAGTGGGTATTTTCTAGTCACCTTTTTTATTGCTACTCTATCCGCCCACAATGACAATTTTAGCTTGGAATCCCATGCTCTTTTGTTCTTCTCCAATATCCTTTTGATGATCTTCGTGATAATTTTATTTCTTGAATCCGCTTGTCCATTTCCTTGGGGATGGTATGGAGATTAATATGACATTATAATTCCATAACTCTTGCAAAAGTCTATGAAATCCTCTGATCTGAAGCACATTGCATTGTCTATTATTATCTTAACAGGAACACTGAATCTAGTCAAAATATTGTCCATCAACAAATTCATCACCACTTTGCTAGTAGGTTGTTTTGTGGGTATCGCCTCTATCCATTTAGTGAAATAATTAGTAGCCACTAGTATCCACTTGTGACCCCTACTTAATTTTTCACTGATTTCTCTAATGAAATCTATTCCCCATTGATAAAAGGGAGTCTCTATTTGCATTTGTTTGAGGGGGAGAGTGCGTGAATATTTCAACCTTCCTAAAAATCTTTGACATGATTCACATTTTAATACAAATTTATAAGCATCAGAAAAAATCTATGGCCAATAGTGCCCATCCCTAAGTATCTTTTGAGTAGTAGTCTTTGTTGTAAAATTTCCTCTGCAAACTCCATGCATTTCTTTCAAGTTCCTCTTAGATTGATATTCATCCAGATATAACAGAAGTATACCATCCCTATTTTTCCAAAATAAGTCACCTTCTAGAAGGACATACTTCTAAGCTTGTAGCTTCAATGTTCTCTTCTGGTTATCACTCATCACTAAAGGGAACTTCATGTGTCTTAAGAAATGCACTATATCAGTATACCATGGTTGTCTCTCAATACTCATGACCATTTGTTGTTCAATTTGAACATTGTTTACTTGATCTATATCCAAGTTTATATCAGCCATCACTTTTCCCAATCCCAATCCTCTAATCAGTTTGGTAATTTGAACTTCATTATTGAATTCCTAAATTTTGTTGATCCATATGCATCTTCAGCCAGTTGCCTTGGTCTGAGAAAAAATATCCTTTACAACAGCTTTTGGTACATATGCAACAACTTTATCACCTACCAGATATGGTTGAAAAGTTCTTATTGCTTTGACTAAAGCATATTCTTGTTTCTTGGTGATGTCATACTTTATCTCAGCTTCCTTGAGGGTTTTACTAAAGAAAGCAATTGGTTGTTCAAAACCCTCATCATTATTTTGTAATAGTGTGTGAAAAGAGGGAAAAAAAAAATTGAAAAGACTTACTATAATTAGGATATTTTAGTATAGGTTCCTCCTTAATAGCTTTCTTGATAGGTTCAAAATCCTCTTCTACCTTAGGTTTCCATTCCATATTAGCATTCTTCTTTAACATCTTAGCAATGGGTTTGATTATCACAAAAAAAATTTAAATGAATCTCCTAAGAAAATTTATTTGGCCAAAGAAGGACTGTGTGGATTTTACAGTCTTTGGAATTGGGTTCTTATCAATATATGTTACTCTTTCAGGGTCAATGCAAACCCCTTCCTTAGAAATAATATGGCCCAACAATTTTCCCTCTCTTAATGCAAAGCTATATTTTCTTGGGTTAAGTGAAATACCATATTCCAAAGATTTTATAAAAAAATTATCTAAGTGTAAGCAATAATCCTTAGCTTCCTTAGAATATGCAGTTAAGTCATCTTGGTAAACCATAATCTCATTAATCAAATCTGCAAAAGTAACTTCCATGGCTCTTTAGAAAGTGGCTCCAACATTTGTGAGACCAAATGGCATTCTCACATAAATGTATGTACACTAAGGAGTTGAAAATGTTGTCTTGTATTGTTCAGACTCCTTAACCTTCACCTGGTTATACCCTAAGAACTCATCCATCATAGATAGTAGTGCACAACCAGTGACCCTTTGCAATATGGCCTCCATATTAGGTAGCAGATGAATATCTTTTAGTGAAGGAATATTCGAATTTCAGAAGTCTACACATACCCTCATATCCCCATTCTTCTTTCTGCCCGATACTAAGTTTTAAACCCAGGAAGAATGTCTGATAGGCTTAATTATTCCCCCTTCTTTTATCTTTACTAATTCTTGTTGCATATTTGGTGCCAAGGTAGGATTTATGGGTCTCTTTTTGTGCCTGAATGGCTTAGCTTCTGGCTTCAAAGGAATCTCATGCTGAAACAAATCTTTCCAGTAAGCCTTCAAATCTTCATATGACCATGAAAAAATATGTTTTTACTTCCTTAATAACTCAATTAGTGTCTTCCTCATACCTCTACTTTCTTTTTACCAATGTAAACAATTCTAGGTAATATTTCATTTCCAAGGTTTATTTCTTCCACATCCTCTCTTTGTGTTGAAGCATTCTTAACAGCATAATTATCACTCCCATCAAAAACCCTTTCTAATATCACTAATCCTTTGGGAATCTTATTTGTCTTTAATTGCACTACTAGATGCCCAAACACTGTATCTTTCCCATTTACTATTTCTACAAAAGCATTGAAATCAATCTCCTGGGATTCATACATATCTATACATTGGATGAAATTAAGGATGTCTTCATCATTTTCAAAAACTTGCCAATTATAAACATTGTCAGGTATGGATGGCCTTGACTTAACTTTAACTTGAGACATTCCTACCAGAGTTGCATCATTGGACTTTAAAGAAACATTTTCCAAAAATTTTGCCATTATATTTTTTGACCTTTCCATCCATTGTATTGAAAAGGCATCAAAAAATTTAATAGAATCTCATACTTTATGTTTATACTACTTAAGTCTCTTATTTTTGGAAGCATATTTAGATCTAACCTATGACACAACCAATTCTGAATCCCCAAAAAGTCCTAACATGTTTATCTCATGTTTAACAACAATTTGCAAACCCAATAACAATGCTTCATACTGAGCAGTATTATTTGTAAATTCAAAAGCCAATAGAAAGAATATTTAAAAGTCTTACTAGTTGGAGAGACAAAAAAAATACCAACACTAGAACCTTCCTTAGAGAAAGAACCATCAAAAATAAAATTACATGCTCCATCTTTCTCCTTTTGTATTTCATCAACAATTTGGTCAGAACTTCTCATTAAGGGCTCAACTTGTTCCACTGTGAAATTTCCCAAATCTGCATCAGAAAAGCATTGCATGTTGTTCAATTTTATCAATTCTAAAACTATGGGAGCCCTTGGTTCTTTAAAAAACTTCACCTCCTTTCCATCGACATGGATGGTGTCATAGGAAAGTTCTAATTGCACATTACCTCCTACTGTTTCCTCCCATTGTCTAGATAACAAAATTCCATATTGGGGTAGTATATCTACTACCAAAATACCTATCTTATACATGGCCTTAGGGAACACTGCAATTTTTACCTCAACATATTTTATTGTTCCAATAATAGGGACTTCCCTATTATCCATTGCATAGCATTTACCATATGAGGTGTCTACCCACAATCTTAATTCCTTCATTACACCAAAAGGCATAACATTTACAGTAGCCCCAAAATCTATCATACAGTTCCTAATGAGTCTATTATTCACAAATAATGTAAAGTAAAAAGGATCCACCTGTGATGGTTCTTTGGTTATTGTGTTCCCTACATATACCTCAAGAAATTTCATTTCTTCAATTCTCACAGTTTTAACTTTTCTTGTGGAATTTTCTATTGGCTTGACCGCAACATTTGAAAATATTTATAACACTCCATCTTTATGTTCTATTTTCATAAATTCCATCAATGGGACTAATATCTTCATTTTTATCAGAGTTTGGATTATATCAAATGTTGGTACACTAGGTACATTTGAGAAACTATTCTTCTTAGTTTCATTTTTTTATGAACTTAGCATTCTCATTGGAATTAGTAGTTGTAAAATTGTCGTCAATCTTTTGCATCTTATATTTAGTACCTATTTTAGGTTTCTTATTTGGTACATCAAAGTGCACCTTCTATATTCTAGTCTTTTTTTCCTTATCTTGGACTTTATTAAAGTTGTCTCAGGAACTACATAAGCATTTGTCGGTTCTTTTACCAACCAAGTGCTTGGCTAAACAATTGTCTTAGAAACCCATAGCATTGGACTACTTATTTCAGGATTGGACACCCTAAATGGTTGCTAATTAGATCATTTAGTCTCATTTAATTATCGACCATGGAGGTAAACTTGGAATGGCATCTACAAAGTATATGCTTCAAACTCTCTTGATCCTCATGACTAATCGTATGAAATTTAAATGCATTAAGCTTCAGGAAATATATGCTAACACAAGTAAATGCGCTTACTCTAGGAAAACAAGTAATCATAGATAGGAACTACTCTACCCACCTATGCTGCAGGAACAATCTACGAGTTCTGTTACTAGTGGTTGCAGGAACAACAGAGTTCTACTTTACTTCTTAATAAGCATAAAAATGATTTCTACTCTAACAAAGTAATTCACTCACCAAGTGGGCCCCCTTGGATGAGTGAATAGAAACACAATCAAGATAAGATAATTGAACTCAAACTGTGCATTCTATTCATTCATGGAAAATACACTTGGATAGATAAAACAGTATTACAACTATGTCAACTTCTATTCAGAAAAATCAACTAACTTGACTAACTCCCAAGAGTTACAACAGTTGACTTAATCAAAGGAAAACTACAACTACTCCCTAAATATAACATCACTCCATTAATGAGGATCGTTATAGATACATAATGTCTCATAACAGAAATAGCAGTCATTAAGAATAATTTCTCCCAGAATATAGTACATGGTGGCCTCTAGATCTGCGTGTTGCATTTAACAAAAAACTGTATTGACTTGTTCCTTATGTGAAGATCTTGCAACAATGCCTTAACTTGCTCAAGCGCTTTCTTGGCTTCTTCAACATGAAGGTATCTTGTAGCAACGGCTTGTTTTGACTTCTTCAGCACCATTATACTGATCTTAAAATGCGCCATGACTAATCCCTGCAAAATGATTAATGCACACACAACCTTCGATACATACATATTCTCATCATTAATATTAGGAAGAAAGTGTTAAGTTCTAATTAATACTCTTGCAAGGCATTTGGCTACAGGAAGGAAACTACCCAAAAACATAGCATAAGCAAAGGATCATTCACTAGCATATATAATTATTGTATTCTGTCACTTTTTTTCCATTAGTTTAAAGAAAATATACCATGTCCTACTATCATCCATTTTCCTACGTATGTCTTTACACATATAAAATATACATATAAAACCATAAGTCTATGTATCTATTCTCCAAATAAATTGTCTGAAAAGAAATGAAAAGCACTTAACAAGATGACCATTTAAGAGGCTCATCATTCCCCCCAACTATCCTATTGTTGGTCTCCAGCAATCATAAAGTTGTGGATCCTAGCTCTTAGCCTCAGGTTACTGGTAATCTTTCCCCTTGACTCATCAACAACGTATTTGAAGTATCTATGATTCTCCCTGAGTCTTTCCCATCTCTGGACTTCTTTGGCCATGTCATGATCTTTTGCATTTTCATTCACTGTAAGTAATGGCTGAATGAGAATACGTGGTTGGAATCTTAATGGAAACCAATAATTAAGCAGTTTCCTGCCCAACATTATGTATCATGGAGCTGGTCTAGTGGCAAGAGTTAGGTTCTGTGGAGAATGGGGTTCTCTAACCTTCAGTCCATGGGACATTCTTACCCATCTATGCCTACAAGAAGTGATTGCAGCCTCAATATCATGTGATGAGTGTTGATACCATTCTATATATGCTTGCTCTCTAACTGGATAAACCTTGTTGGCTCCACTTGGATTCACAGTGACTGAAATCCAATCAAGAAAATTTTGTCTAGAATGTTGAACTTGAGGCCTCATAAGAAAGGGTGTCTCTATTTCACTATTCCTGTAAGGTAAATCCTGATGTTCCCTGTTTATCTCATTTTTCATCCAAGACATTACTTCTCTTAATTGGACATCCCCCACATAAAGTAGTGAATTCCAGTCCCTGTCATCTGGTACAACAAGATTATGCAAATACAATTCACACAAAAAAAAAAATTAAGACATGGGAGCTTATTGAAATGCATCATAGAACTCATGAGGTGTTGAAACAGAAGGATTTAGTCCTTCCACAATCCTTGTTAATTTGAAATTAATGAATTTCTCCTCAAGAAATAGAGCATAGACCGGTGACGGTGATTTGCATGTCATAACCTCTAGAATTAATTTAGTTATCTTCTCAACCCTTCTTTCCAACACTGCAATTTGATCTATTTTCTGCTCCAATTGATGAGCTTGCTCATCAATGGTCTATTTCAATTTTTCTTTTTCTAACTTCCACTATGCCCTTTCCCATGTAAAATACTAATACAAACTCAACCCTGCAGCTAGGGGTGTAGATAGGTCTGGTGGTGGCATGGGTTCCTGATTAAGAATGTCAATCCATCCTGGTGCAAGCTGAGGGGTTTTTACCATATTTTCCTATGTGGAGGACTTCCCTTTCCACACAACAAGAGTTTCTATTGCATTATCCTCTTGACAAGATTTAGCCACTCTAGCCAGTGTGTCCAACCCATACTTATTAATTTGGTCTAACACCTTTTCAATAACATCCTCATTAATTTCAGGGAATTCATCAAATGGTAAGTTTTTTGAATCATCAGCAATATCTTTCCCAACATAGTTATGAACAAAATCCTCTGCCTCTTTAGAATCTCCATCACTATAAATGAGGATATAGTCAACATTAGGGTTAACATATTCTTTTGAATTCTTATTGTGAGAAACAATGTTATTTTCAGTATTTTTCTGAACCATTGTCTCAGGATAGGGATTCTCTATAGACTCAGAGGATTCTACATTCACAATTTGAACAAGAGACTCAACATCCTTGATGATGTTTGCAAAAATTCTTACACTTTTTCTAGCAGGGGTTTGGAAAGAGCATGGAGGATTCTTGTGTTTCCTCCAGCTGGTGGACACCTCCTCTATAGTTGCTACAGGAGGTTCTTCTGGCATTTTTTCCTCATATGAGGGAAAGGTTTCATCATCTTTGTCACTAACATTCTCATTGTTGGGCTGCTTCTTTGGAATTACTTCCTCTATTTCTAGAGTTTTATTTTTTTCTTTCCTGGAAGCAGACCTAGTTTTCACAGAAGGTGGGGTGTCAGGAATAACATTGGCTTCCTTGCTTTTACCTTTCTTCCTACTATAAATAGGAGTACTAATGTCACAAGCTCTCTTCCTAGGTGGTTTAGGGTTACAGGAAGAGGCTTCAGGAATGGCTTATGTTCTTTGAATTACTTTAAAAATCTCTGTTGTTGTGTTCACCCTTCTTCCTACACCCTGGCCTCTAGGGCCGACCATTCTAGGTACTATTTCATCCATTTAAAAAATTCATCCCAAGTTCCTATCATTTGCTTATTCAACTCTCTTTCCATAATTAATTTAATTAAGCAGTGATGGGAAATGGACTGATCTTTTCCTGACTGAACTAAAGAAGCTTTTTTATTCACAATATTAAACAAAAAGCTAGGTAAATTTACCAGTACATTATCATGGCAGAGGTCACTCAGGATTTTAAAATGTAGACCGTGCAGATATTTGTAGTGCCCTTCGCAGGTAAAATATTGTATGGTAAACGTAGTTGGCTAGATATAATCCATGGGCAGTGATATCTTTGAAGTTCCTTTCTTTTTGTCAATGTCTAACTGTGGATCACCATGCAAGGTGAATTGTGCCCTAGCTAAGCATAAATCAATGTCCTTAGCCCATTTCTCACCTTCCTACAGAAACCTTGTTACTTCTGCCACAATGTCCTCTATGAACTCAATTATCAACCCTTTCACCACTGCAAACCCATTATGCAGAGTGTTTAAAAATTGCATAGCAATTTCTTTGTCAAAACCATTGAGGCTTAGACAGTAATCCAGCCAACCTTTCCTTTAGAAATTTTCACAACATGATGCATCTCCAAGTAAAACTCAGTGATCAGTTGGCTCATGTCTCTGAAGATCACCCCTCATTGCTATGGACAAAAAATGTTTGCAGAAGATTTTTACAGAAGCTAAAAATGGAAAATGTCACGGACTCAAAGTGTTGCAGACGAGAGCAAAGGAGTATAGAATATCATTTACTCCAGGCAATTAAAAGTGTTTTAATGAATGATATTTCATAATACCTTCGCACGTGTTAAGGCCTTCCACCCCAAACACAATGTGAACATATCATCATCAATTAAAATTTAGCTTTTAATATCTTTTAATTCCCTTCAATCATGATGATGCAATCACAGAATGACAGATTTTTTAACATATGACGACAGTCATCTCGAAAAGACAAGAAATAAATTTTCATCTTTTACATGCTAATTTTTAAATTTGAAAAATATAAATAATCCCTTCCCCCAACTAAGTTTAAGGCATGGGTCCCACTAGGCAAGTTCGTGCAAGAGTAAAAATTAAAAGAAAATGTAATCCTAATAAAAATGAATAAAATAAAATATGAATAAAGGTATGTGTCACTAACCTAGTAAGTGTTTTAGGAAGATTGTTCTAAAATAAGACATGCACTGATGGAGTGATGCAATGGTGAAGAAAAAATGGTAGAGATAGGAGGTGAGGTGAATTATTATTACGGAGAAATAATTTCACATGAAGTGAAATGTTTATTATGGAATCTTTGATAGAAATCAAGGATTAGTGGAAATCTGGGTGGAAGACCCAGATTCTTCAGTTGCTAGAGTGTGATTTTCATCGTGTTGCTAGAACTGCTATAGGAATTCTTCGCGACTCATGGGTTTGTGATAGATCTTGAGGCAATGACCTTTGACAAGAAATTTTAATCGCACACAATCAATAGTATACAACTGAATTGCTCTATTTTCAAACATTAAAATGATCTCATAAGATCCTAGCCACCATGTCTAAAATTTACCTAGGGTATGCTTGTAGCGTGAGTCATATAGCAGGGCCCAATCACTAATGGAAATTTCTTGTCCTTGATTAATCTTTCATGCCATTTCTTTCGCTGCATCTAAATCAATTTAGTATTGTGAAGTGCAGACTTCCAATACTCATCCAGTCCATTCAACTACAATAGCCTTTCCTCCTATGCCCTGGTAAGCTCAATGTCTTATTCCAATGCCATCCTGAGAGTCTTGTGTTGAAAATCAATAAGCATAGATGTAGATTTTCCATAAACTAGTTCAAAAGGGGTAAAACTAGTTGTTGTTTTCCATGTTGTTCTGTAAGCCCAAAAGGCTTCAGGAAGGCGGGTAGCCCAGTCCTTCTTGTGAACAACAACTGTTCTAGTTGGGATTACTTCAATCTCCCTATTTTTTATATTCACCTGGCCATTGGCCTGGGGATGATATGGTGAAGATTTACCATGTCGCACTGTGTATTCATGCATCAAATCAATAATAAGATTAGAAGTAAACTATGCACCTTGATCTGTTACTATCTCACAAGGTACTCCAAACCTAGTAAAGATATATTCATAGAGAATTTTGGCTACCTTATGATCTCTAGTATGCCAACATTTCTTTAGCTTCTACCCATTTTGTTGCATAGTTAGTACACACTAAGATATATGACTTATCGTGAGAAGATGGCTCGATAGGTCCAACAAAATTGATGCCCCATTTTTCAAATGGTGTCACCACCACCTGAGGCTGCAAGGACATTTCATTTGACTTAGTTGGGCATCCCATGTGTTGGCATCGATCATAGTGCCTTGTATGCTTATATGCATCCTTATGGACAGTAGGCCAATAGTATCTTGTTGTCAAGATTTTGTGTGCAGTCTGCTTTGCTGTAAAATGGCCACCACACAGATCATCATGACAAGCCCTAAGGATGTCATAAGTCTCATCTTTGTGAAAACATCTTTTGGTGACCTGATCAGGACCTATGTAAAACATAAATCCTAAGATCCATGAAAAATTGAAGCTTTTCTCAACTAGAAGTCTACAATCTCTAGGCGAGAAATGAAGTGGTTTCCTTCCTATAGCAAGGTAGTTGGTGATTTCAGCATACCATGGATTGTAAGTATCAATATAGAATAGGTTCTCATTAGGGAAGCTGTCATAAATTGTTGTAGGATCATCTAGGATGTGTAATCTAGATAATAAGTCAGCCACCAAGTTATCTTTACCTGGTTTATCAATGATGGTTGCATCAAACTCCTGCATAAGGAGTAACCATCTTGCTAACCTTTCGATGGTGGCAGGTGTGTTCATCAAGTATTTGATTGCTGAATGATCAGTGTATAGAAATACTTCATAACTAGTAATTTAATTTCTAAATTTATCAAGTGCATAGATTACTGCAAGCAACTCCTTTTCAGGGACAGTATAGTTTAGTTTAGCACCTTGTAAGTTTTTACTAATATAATAAATATCATGCTCAACTGTACCTTCCTTTTGTCCTAACAACACTCTAATGGCATGGCCATATGCATCAGTGTTGATATGACATGGCAGCTTCCAGTCGAGTCCTGTGAGGATA
Source organism: Thuja plicata (assembly GCA_018584345.1). Classification (NCBI taxonomy): domain Eukaryota; kingdom Viridiplantae; phylum Streptophyta; class Pinopsida; order Cupressales; family Cupressaceae; genus Thuja; species Thuja plicata. The sequence continues at coordinate 1,650,637 of MU227273.1, forward strand.
GGTGTCTTTGTTAGAACTTCTTTTAGCTGTTGAAATGATAGTTCACAGTCAGTTGTCCATTCAAACTCTGTTTCTTTCTTCACTATGGTGTATAATGGGGTTGCAAGCTAGCTGAAGTCTTTGATGAATCTCCTTTAGTAATTGGCATGGCCAAGAAAACTCCTGACATCCTTCAATTGTATTGGAGTTGGAAGTGTTTGGATGACCACAATCTTTGTAGGATCAACGTGAATGCCAAAGGATGAAAGGTAATGTCCTAAAACAACTCCCTCTTCCATCGTCATGTAGCACTTCTCATTGTTAAGGGAGAGTTTATATGCCTGAAATCCTTTAAGAACTTTCTCCAAGTTAGTGTGAGCCTCCTCAAATGTAGTTCCATATGCAGTGAAGTCATCCATGTATATTTCAACACAGTTAGCAGAGATGTCAGAGCAAATACTGATGACCACCTGCTGAAAAGTAGCAGGTGCATTGCACAATCCAAATGGCAAGACAGATTAAGAAAATGTTCCCCAAGGATAGGTGAACGTTGTTTTATCCTAATCTTCTGGTGATGTCTAGATTTGGTTATATCCACTGAAGCCATCTAGAAATGAGAAATAATTTTTACTAGCAAGGTTGTCAAGTACTTGGTCAATGAAAGGTAATGGAAAATGATCCTTTTTAGTGGCTTTGTTAAGCTCCCTATAGTCCACACAAACTCTTCATTTCCCTCTTTCTTTGGAACAATTACTAAAGGAGAAACCCACTAGCTATTAGAAATAGGATATATAAAGCCAACTTTAAGGAGTTTTTGTAACTCAGTCTTCACTATCTCTCTCAGAGAGGGGTTAATTCTTCTCTGGGATTATCTAATTGGTCTGGACTCAAGACTTATGTAAATCCTATGGGTACAAAGCTTTTGTTCTAACCCCTTCATATCGGTATAGTCCCATGCAAAGGCTTTCTAACTGTCTTTCAAAAGTTGGAGAAGACTAGTCATCTAAGATGTTGTGAGGTTCTTATTGACATTCAACTCTTTGCCTAAGGAAATTTCTACCATTTTTACATTATCAAGCATCATAATTTATACAAATGAGGGTGATTCTATCTCATGTGGTAACAAGGTATGAAGGTAATCAGGTGTGACAAGAAGTTTAGTTGAGGTTTGCTTGGGCATTTTGGTTTGGAGTGAACAGTTAGGGTCATGACAAGATAATGGTTCAGATCCATATTGATTGGTAATAACTGCCATGAGTATGTCATCTTCCTCTTGTGAGACCATAAATGGATCTCTTCCAATAACCATGAGTTGTTGCACAGAATTTGCTTCAAGGGTAGAATCACCTAGATCTAGCCAGATAACTTGGTCAAGTTCATCTTGGGGTTTGGCTGGAGATTACAGAGTTAGTTTCTTGGTATGTATCCCATCAGATATTGTCATTTTTCTTGAGTAACATGCAATGCAAGCATCTGTTGTGGCCAGCCAAGGCCTTCTTAAGATTAATGGATATCCTCCTAGAGTATCTTTGGGGGACAAGATTATGAAATATGAGGGGTAATCTAAGGAATCAAGTGTTACAATGATGTCCTCTACCATGCCATCTAGCTTAACAATGGAATTATTAGCTAACCGGAGTATTGTAGGTGTTTCCCTTAAACTAATGATGATAAGTCTCAACAAAACTTCCATAGTCATTACATTGATGGATGCTCCTAAATCAATCAAGAAATTTTGTATTTGTATACCATTAATATGAATGGTAACCACTGGGATTCCTGGATTAGAGTATCTAGGCATTAAGACTTTATTTAGCATAATATCATAAAGTTTCCCAATGACATGGACAGTGTCAGGATCTTTATTCTTTCTACCAGGTTGGTTGACACATGCTTCCTTGATTTCTTTATTATAAATGGGAACTTCTTTGAGGGCATCCAACAAAGGTATTTGAACAATAATTTTCTTAAGTTGGTCAATCAAATCAGCTATAATAGGATTTTCTTTTGAGGGTGTTGATTGAACCAATCTATGCGGATAAGGCAGATTTTTCAAAACTGAGGTAGATTGTGGAATAGGTGGAGTAGCAGTGGTTTGGTTCACAGGTATTTCCTTAGGATCAGAAACTTCAATTATTATAGGTTCCTTAGGTTTAGGCAATGTAGTTCCTGACCTTAATTCAATATCATTCACTTGCAGGGAATAAGCTTGATGCTTGTTATTAGGATTTGGAGTTGGTTGTGCAGGCAGTTGTGTTGGCTTTTGAGGATTATTATTGGTTGTAGGAGGTGGAGGCATAATAGCTTGTTGTTGAGGTGGAGGCATAATATCTAGGTGTTGATTAGGTTGATTGGGTCCCCACTGGGGTTGTTGTTTCCAGTTACCATGTGGTTTCCATTGGTTATTCTATTGTGGCTACTGATATTGGTTAAATTGTTGTTGGTATGAGTTAAATGGAGGTTGTTGTTGATAGGTTTGGTTTTACTGTGGTTGTGGGTTAGACCAATTATAATTCCAATTCAGTCCTTAAGGGATAGAATTTTGAGGGTTTTGGTTTTTCCATTGACTGTTATTACTATAACCAAAATTATTCAGGGGATCTTGAGGCATACCTTGTCTTTGAGCCCATGGTCACCTTTGAGAAACATAGAAAACCTCTCCATTATCCTCATCTATAGCTTTAAATTCAGTGGGCATTGAATTAGTGTCCACAGATGCAACTATTTTGCATATACAGTTCCTTTTCCTTTCTCTACAGTGAGAGAAGAATTTAGCCAGTATAGCTTATGTGTCTTCCTTCTTCCTTCTTGCTTGCATGTTGTCCAGTTGAGTGGAAATGTCATTGATGATGCCATGTTTGAAATCAGACAGAAGATTGGACAACTCCATGTTAGATACTCCTGAACCATTGGACTTATGAGGAAAATCTTTGAGTCCTCTTCCTTTCTTCATAGTAGCCCTTGAATAGTTTAGACATATATTCTTTATGTCAGCCCAGTTCTTCTGAGTGATGTCTCCGCCCACCATAAGGTCTAAGGCCTCAATACTTCCATCATTTACACCTTTTAGGAAAAGATGTTTTTGTGACTCCTCATTCAACTGATGTTGTGTATTGCGCTGCAATTTAAACATAAACCTGGAGACATAGTCTTCCAAGGTCTCATCCTCCTTTTGTGACATTTTGAAAATGTCATCTCCCTTCAGATCACGACCCCTATAGTACTCTTTGTATTTAGAAAGGAACATGTTTCTCATTGCATCCCAATCCTCTAAAGCATTGGCACCTAACCTCGTGAACCATCTTAAAGTAGCCTCCTTAAGAGTAGACGGAAACAAGTTTAGCTTATGGTCATTAGTTATGTAATCATAACTCCTATAGAGGATATCAAAATCAAAAAGGAAGGTTTCAGGGTCTTGAGTGATAAGGCCATAAAATTTGGGAAGTGCAAAGGCAAGTATGTTTTTTAGATTATGATTACCATGTTGAGGAGGGATGGGGAAAGGAAAGGTAGGTTGAGCCATCCTTGGAGGAGGACCTGGTTGTCTTGGCTGATAGATAACAAGAGCTAATGGGTTGTCTTGATACTCAAGTTCAAAAATAAGGTCATGCAAATGTAGTGATCCTTCAGAGGATGGTGGCGAAGATATTTCTCCATGGGCATCAGCAAATGGGTTTTCAAATGGCTCTTCTTCTTCTTCATTCTCAACTTGGGGTTCCTTAGGTTTAGGATTAAAAATATCAAATTGTTCAACCTGGTTATTGCGAGGAAGGAATATCCTATGAGGGTCTCTTCTTCTATCCATAAAAGGATTACTTAAAACTCAGTCCTAATTTATAAAAAATAGGAATATGAACACCAAAGTAAGTTTGGATTAACACCATCCCTGGAAGTGGCACAAAAAATTATTGGCTAAACAATTTTCTTAGAAACCCATAGCATTGGACTACTTATTTAAGGATTGGACACCCTAAATGGTTTCTAATTAGATCATTCAATCTCATTTAATTATTGACCAGGGGCGTAAACTTGGAATGGCATCTGCAAAGTATATGCTTCAAACTCTCTTGATCCTCATGACTAATCCTATGAAATTAAAATGCATTAAGCTTCAGGAAATATATGCTAACACAATTAAATGCGCTTACTCTAGGAAAACAAGTAATCATGGATAGGAACTACTCTACCCGCCTATGTTGCAGGAATAGTCTACTAGTTTTGTTACTAGTGGTTGTAGGAACAACAGAGTTCTACTTTACTTTGTAATAAGCATGGAAATGATTTCTACTCTAACAAAGTAATTCACTCACCAAGTGGGCCCCCTTGGATGAGTGAATAGAAACACAATCAAGATAAGAGAATTGAACTCAAATTGTGCATTCTATTCATTCATGGAAAATACACTTGGATAGATAAAATAGTATTACAACTATTTTAGCTTATATTCAAAAAAATCAACTAACTCGACTAACTCCCAAGAGCTACAACAGTCAACTTCTTTAAAGGAAAACTACAACTACTCCCTAAATCTAAGATCACTCCATTAATGAGAATCGTTACAAATACATAATGTCTCATAACAGAAATAGCAGTCATTAAGAATAAGTCCTCCCAGAATATAGTATGTGGTGGCCTCTAGATCCACGCGTTGCATTTAATAGAAAACTATATTGACTTTTTCCTTATGTGAAGATCTTGCAGAAATACCTTAACTTGCTCAAGCACTTGCTTGACTTCTTCAACACAAAGGCATCTTGTAGCAAGAGCTAGTTTTTACTTCTTCAGCACCATTACACTGATCTTAAAATGTGTTGTGACTGATCCCTGCAAAATGATTAATGCACACACAACCTTTGATACATGCATATTCTCATCATTAATATTAGGAAGAAAGTGTTAAGTTCTAATTAATACTCTTGCAAGGCATTTAGCTACAGGAAGTAAACTACCCAAAAACATAGCATAGGCAAAGGATCATTCACTAGCATATATAATTACTATATTTCATCATTTGTGTCCATTAGTTTAAAGCAAATATACAATGTCCTACTATCATCCATTTTCCTACTTATTTCTTTACACATATAAAATATACATATAAAACCATAAGTCTATGTATCTATTCTGCAAATAAATTTTCTGAAAAGAAATGAAAAGCACTTAACAAGATGGTTATTTAAGAGGCTCATCACCAAGCATGAAAATATAATCATTCATAACACATAAACACAAAGATTTGGTGACCCAGAAACCTTCCAAATAGAAAGTAAAACTGGGGTGGGGATGGTACCCACAAAACTTTGGTACTGCAGTATAAAG